>JAFEMH010005316.1:0-168545 GCA_022495995.1 Adenophora triphylla var. japonica
CCAAATGGGTAGAAGCCAGATCATACAAGGTACTAATTGGTGGTCGAGTTCATCAAAGAGAACATCATGTGCCGATACGGAGTGCCCAACGAGATCATATCCGACAATGGGACCCACTTCGAAGGAGATTGTGACCAACTACTGACCGAATTCAGAGTCACACATCACAAGTCTTCTCCCTACAGACCACAAACCAATGGTGCAGTAGAGGCAGCAAACAAGACTCTTGCAATGATAATCAGAAAGATGACCGCCAGAGGTCGGGACTGGCCCGAAAAGCTACATCTAGCCCTCTGGGGATACCGAACATCAGTCAGAACCGCCACAGGGGAGACTCCGTTCGCACTTACCTACGGAATGGAAGCAATGTTACCCGTGGAATTGGAAATTCCATCCCTCCGAGTCCTCATGGAAAACGGGATCAATAAAGTCGAATGGCTACAGAGCCATCACGACGAACTTGCTCTACTCAACGAGCGCAGATTGAAATCCATGAAACACACTCGAGCCTACCAGAGCAAAATGGCCCGAGCATTCGACAAGAAAGTCAAGATCCGAGACATCAGAGAAGGCGACTTGGTGCTAAAGGAAAAGCCTCCTACGCAGACCAATCCCCTCAGAAAGTGGGAGCCTACTTGGATAGGACCGTTCGTGGTACAAAGAATCTTACCCGGAGGAGCCATGAAGTTAGCAGATTTGGACGGGAACCCTTTCGTTAACCCCGTGAACGGAAGCAAGCTCCGCAGATACTTCGTTTGAGGAAGAGCACGAGTCAACTCTCCTTCCCCATACACCACCCCTCAGTAAAATTAAAGTGCTAAAAGAGTAATACCCAACTGGATACATTCCCGCCAATGATCCAGGTAAAAAACAGGGTCGCACTTCTTTTGTCTTTGTTTTTCTCAAATTCACCTAAAGTGTCGAACTACGGTGACCTGAGCCCCTTAGTCCAATTGTAAAAGGGGAACGTAGGCAGCCATCATTGGTTCGGTCTCAAAAACAAAAAAAAATAATAAGCATCAATTGCTTGTGTTTCAAAAAACTCTTTTCAATTAACCTACAAATTCATTACGGTTAAAACAATCTTTGATGAGTTCAAGCACGGTCAACTCTTGACTCGCTACACGCTAGCAAAACTACAATAAAACATTAATCAGTTAATGTGTCTGCAATGACAGTGGGTGGATACTCTGGACAGCAAGGTCAACCTAGTTTCCCGAACTTGGTCCTTCATCCTTCTTCCCCTTCCCTTTCCCACGGCGAGTATTCTTCACCTTCACAGGGAATATTCCCGTAGTCCTTCTACCTGGCTCAGGGACCCTTCCTGACGCCTTCATCAAGCCTGTAGCTGTCAATGCAGCCCTTTCTCTAGCTCTGTCTTGAGCTGCCTCTCTTCGAGCCTTCATAACCGTGCTTTGATTGGCCTCCCGATCAGCATTGGCCTCATAGTCAGCCATGTCGTTCCCAGTACGATCCCCAGGGTTAGCTCCCGCTTTGATCCTCCTCAAGGTCAAGCTGTCAAGGTAATCAGCACCCAACAGCTCACTCCGTCTCCACAAGATAGCCATCTGTGTCTCCCCTATACACTCTTCGTACCATTTCAGATACTGCGTAGACAGAACAGTGCCCCCTCTCCGATGAAAAAGAACCCTGGCAGGAAAGGACGTGTATTGCCACAGCCGTGTGAGCAGCAATAGCGTCAAAGGATCTTCCATCAGCAGAGATCCCACTTCGAAGGTAGCAGCATGAACTAAACCCGTCAGTGGCACCTGCTCCAGCCCGTACTGTCGCAGCACCAATGATGGAATGTAGAAAGACGTCTGGGACAGCCCCGGCACTCTGACAACCAAGAGACCCCCCTGAGCGGTCCGACAAGTCTGTAACTTCCAGTGAGGAACCCACCATCGCAAGTGATGCGTGCGGAGTCTGGCCATCCAGAGCTCTAGTTCAGCCTGATCGCCCCCTATCACTAAAGGACGTCGAGAAAAGGACCAAGCGTCACAAGACATTGGCACCTCGGGCATCATCTGCAGTCTCTCCCTCAACCACATGGTAAGCATAGGAGGACTCCCTCCCCACATGTATCGGCTGCCGATCGCCATCCGACCTATGCCCAGGAACGTCTCGCCCAAGACCAAAGGCACGATGTCTCCTCCGCTCCAGCACTGCCTCACCAGGTCCAGTACACTGTGATGGCACACACCCAGGGACGTGAACGTGAACAAAGTAGCGATCGCGCACAGAGCAAATGCGTCCCACGCGAAGACGCTCCCCTCACTACCAGCAAATCTATCGGGCAGCCCCGAAATGTCGACATAATCAGTGTTCAATATCAGCATCCCGTATGCTTCTCCCGCCGAGATACCAAGCAGAGACACTAACTTCTCAACAGTGGCCATGCCACCAGCATAGGGAAGAACTAGCTGTTCCGTCTCAGGTCCTCCCAGAATGGCCCGGAAATCTTCGAACGTAGGAGTGATTTCGTTGTACGAGAAGTTGTACACATTCCTCCGTACATCCCAGAAACGAGCCGCCGCTCTCAAAAGATCCCAATCTGGCATGAGCTCCTTCAAAGCCCAAACAGATTTCATCCCGTAACAGCCTTCGAAGAACCCATTGTTTTGCCTCGTGTGGTTCCGTACCCACGACTGGAAATTTTCCAAGTATCGCTCTTGCATCCAAGACGATAGCTTAGGAAAGGGAGCCATGAAAGAAAGTGAAGGAAACCTTAGGAATTTGAAAGGAATTCAGCTAATGGACTAAGGCAAACGCGCAGTTCTTACAAATTGCAAAGCTAAAACTGCAATTTAAAAGACTCTGAAATTTCATCCTCAGTCCGGCCGGACTCTCTCTGCAGTTGACTTGGTCAACTCTGCAGTCAGCTGCTCTTGAATTGGAAACAATTCCAAACCAAGCCCTGTTCATGCCTTTGTGAATCTGCGTGCTCCCATGGTTTCAATTAACCAAAGCCAACACCTCTTCCGCCCCGAGCTCGTGCAACAGTGCAATTAATTAAAAAACAGTGCATAGGCATAAATTTTGACCCGTTCAATTTTTCATGCATGTTTCATATTATTTATTTTTGATCAACCTACTTGCTTATTTGCCAAAATAAAAAGAAGGTAATCACTAAATAGATGTGCAAAGTACAGGTTCCGCCTCAAGGGCGCCTTTTTTCAAATACAAGTCAAATCGTTCCGGACAATACATACATTTTGTCTAAAAAGCAATAAAGGAGGACTACTCCGAGTCCTGGTCGTTATCCGAGCACTCGATGCACCGCTCCACAGCAGCCGGATCCGTCGAGAACAAGAAATCTCCGAATTCCTTCAGGCGGGAATACACGAAAGGCCTCCTCTGCGCCTGCGAACTCGAGGACTCTCCCCTCTCGTGCCCCGAGTGCGAAGGAGGATGAGCTCCAAACCCAGCCGTTCCGCCCGCGAACTGGCCAAATCCCTGCGCAAACTCCTCTCCACCAGCCGTGGGAGCAGACGAACCTCTCGGCCTAGAAGGCCTCGGCTCACGAACATCCACGCTCCTCCAGGAACTGCACCTCAGGAACTCCACGAGCCTCCTAGCGTAGTTGGCCCACCCGTCCAACTGTCTCTACTCATTGCAACATGCAAATCATCAAAGTTCAATTCCAATGTCAAGAACATAATTTTTTGAATTTTAATTGCATTTTTCGAATTAAAAAAAAAATGGCAAAATGCCCACTCTTTTTTCCAAACAAAATGCACATTTTGATTACCCACATACTCATTACAACATGCAAAGCATCAAAATCAAATTTCAAGCCCAAGAACATCAATTTTTGGATATTAAAAAAAAAAAATCACAATAATCACTTTCAAGCGAAAATCGACAAAGGGAATGGAGAGATTCGAAGTATACCGTACGGAGACTCGGATCAGAAGCCCAATGTTGCCATGCTTCGGGGTACGGCTCCTCCGCAATCGATTGCGAAAGTGTGTAATGCCTCCTCATTCGAACAAGCTCCAAGCGCCTCTCCGCTACCGGGCCACGTCCTTGGCCTTGAATAGCTACTCCCCCGTGTTTCATTGCTCGAAAATTGAAGAAAATCGGAAGATTTTGAAGCTTCTAGGGTCAACAATGGCGGTTTTGGCCCTTCTCTCTCGTTTCTCTCTCTCGTGGAACTGAAAATTGGGGAAGAAGGAACCAAAAGGGCGGCGGCTCTCTTAAAACCAATCGGCTTTCACCCGCTCCGCGGACAGAATTGAAGGGTCAAAAAGACCCTTTTGCCCTTTAAAATTCCAGGACTCTGCAGTTTAGTCCTCAACTTAACAGAGTTAACCAAAGTTAACCAAAGTTAACCACCTCTTCAAAAGAGCTCAACGGCAGTCAAACGTAAGTCCGATTTCTCCGAGAAAGATAATGGAATCCCGTTTCTTTCATCAAAATCATCAACGGCAGTCAAACGTAAGTCCGATTTCTCCGAGAAAGATAACGGAATCCCGTTTCTTTCATCAAAATCATCAACGGCAGTCAAACGTAAGTCCGATTTCTCCGAGAAAGATAACGGAATCCCGTTTCTTTCATCAAAATCATCAACGCCAGTCAAACGTAAGTCCGATTTCTCTGAGAAAGATAACGGAATCCCGTTTCTTTCATCAAAATCATCAACGGCAGTCAAACGTAAGTCTGATTTCTTCGAGAAAGATAACGGAATCCCGTTTCTTTCATCAAAATCATCAACGGCGGTAAAACGTAAGTCCAATTTCTCCGAGAAAGATAACGGAATTCCGTTTCTTTCATCAAAATCATCAACGGCAGTCAAACGTAAGTCCGATTTCTCCGAGAAAGATAACGGAATCCCGTTTCTTTCATCAAAATCATCAACGGCAGTCAAACGTAAGTTCGATTTCTCCGAGAAAGATAACGGAATCCCGTTTCTTTCATCAAAATCATCACTGGCAGTAAAATGTAAGTCCAATTTCCCCAGCAAAAGCTAACAAAATCCCCAGCGAAGTCAACGGAATCCCGTTTCTTTCCTCATTATCATCGACGACCGTAAAACGTAAGCCCGATTTTTCTCCAACGAAACCCCCATCAGTGTTTCGAACTACGATTGGCTTGATTCCTCTTAAGGATACGTAGGTAGCCTACCATAGGTCCAGCCACCCGACCAAAACGGTCACCCTCTCCTTCGGCAGTAGACGAAGTCCACCGAAGGACCATCCATCCCAAACCATTAAGGGAAAACATTTCAAGTCAAGGTCCGAGGCACCTAAAAAAGCCATCATCATCAAGGTCCGAGGCACCTAAAAAGCCATCATCATCAAGGTTCGAGGCACCTAAAACGCCATCATCAAGGTCCGAGGCACCTAAAAAGCCATCATCATCAAGGTTCGAGGCACCTAAAAAGCCATCATCATTAAGGTCTAAGGCACCTAAATGCCATCATCACCAAAGGTCCGAGGCACCTAAAACGCCATCATCTTTAAGGTCTGAGGCACCTAAAACGCCATCATTACCAGGTTGACGGCTCAAAATAGTCATTCCAGGGTCAAAGACCCGAACTACGACTGGCTTGATTCCTCTTAAGGATACGTAGGTAGCCTATCATTAGGTTCACCATCGACCGAAACGGTCATTCCTATCCCCAAGCAGAGCGGATATACAACTTTAGCCATCGGACCAAAATGGTCATCTCTTATCCCCAAACAGAGTTTCTTTCAAGAACCGACTGCAGAACTCGTTCACTGTGTTGACATCCAAAAACAAATACCCAGTGGTCAAAGACCCGAACTACGGCCGGCTTGATTCCCATACGGGATACGTAGGTAGCCTATCGCTAGGTTCAGCCACTCGATCACTTGATCATCCTGTCAAATATGGAGTCTTACTCTTATCGACGACCCCGCTTCCTTCGAAAGCGCCGTCGCCGAGGGGCTACTGTAAGTGCTCCAATTCGAGTTGTTATTATTTTCGTTAGAAAATTAACGAAAGTCCTAACATTCCTAACATTTCTAACAATTCCTAACCTTTCTAACAAAGTAAGGGTAGATTAGGGATTGCCATTTAAGGTTAAACCAAGAAAAGAATCTCAAAAAGAAAAGAAATTGTAAAAATCCGAATTTGGCAAGCTGAAAAACAGCAACCAGTTTGAATTTTCAAAAGATATTCCTTGTGTCCAAAGCCTGGAGCTGCATTTAATGAACAGTGCAAGCTTCCACTCTGATCCGCGCGGACACAGTTGGCATTTTCAGAGGCCTATAAATTAAGCCCTTCAGTCTCAGAAAAAAAAAAAAGAAGAACACAATTCACAACAGCACCTTGGCGAAAATACTTGAGAAAACAGTGAGAATTCCCTAGAATTGTCACCTTTTTCTCTTGACTATTTTCCCAAATCTCACTCACTAATCACTCTCAAATTCAAAGCCTCAAATACTCTTACATTCAAGCCTAAAACTCAAAAATCAAAAGAAGATAGGTATAACCTCCTTCTCCCAACCCTAAATCTCTTTCATCCATGCATGCATCTCAAACTTTGAAGATGTAATTTGTTCATTTCTTGCCTTAGATCCAAGAGGATTACCATGGAAGTTCATCTCCATGGATGATCCTCTACAAGATCAACATTCTTTTCAAAGTGTCTTTAATTACTTGCAAACACATTTTCAAAACCCTAAAAATCATTTTCATACATCAAATCTTCATTTTCAAGGATAAAATTCCCCTTCCCAAGCAAATGAAATGCTTAAGTCCTAATGTACCCTAAGGATGGCTTGATATAGTAGATCACCACTAAAATGTCTAGTGACTACTAATCAAAGCCTAAGGAGATGGGAACAAGCATGGATGCCAAACCCCTTTTAAAATCATGTTTTTCTTCAAGAGAAAGTTGCTGTCCAGTAGCCTTTCTCTAAGACCTCTGTCCATGGTCTAATTTTTTGTACATACAGAAACTTGGAATTTGGTGTTGACTACAAAATACTTTTTGTATCCAACATCTAGAGCTTTCCAGAAATATTTTTACTTTATTTTTTGCGTGAGTAAAACTCCCTTTTTCAAATTTTCTTTTAAAGGTCAGCTCCTCAGTCTCTGGAAATCCAGATTTCATATCTGAGGTTTCCAGAAGATTTTGGTCCACCAAATCATCTCCAAAGGGGAAAGTTATTTTACAGAAACCTTATTTAAGGTGTTTTGAACAACTTTCATTCTCGGACTTTCCCCAGATTTTGAAGTTTTAAAGCCCTTAAACCCATTTTAAAATCAAGTGTCCACTGCCTTTTTCATTCTGGCAGAATTGGTTTTCAACTTCAAAAAATCTTTTGAGTACCAAAACTCAACCTAAAAATCACACCAAAAATCATGGGACTTATTTAAAGCCTAATAAAGAGTTCCCAATTTTTAGTTTTCTCAGTTTCAACTTATTTTGGCCAAAGTAACACACACACACACACATAAATGGTTTTTAAGCTTGGAAGACTCGTTTTACGAGGCATTCCGGGTGAACACTAACGTTCTTCCCGGCGTGTAACGTGACCTCCGAACCCAAATCTATAATCTCAGGCATTTTTCAAAGTTTTGGCCCTTAAAATAAAAATGGCGTGGCGACTCCGTGTTTTTTCGATTGATTTTCAAAGAAAAGAAAAATACCAATCTTTCGGGAAAATGGCAACATCGTTACACGGGGGCTCCACCTACTCAGTGCCCTTGGGTGATCTCTCGGAAGGGTGCACCTAGGCAGCAGGATCAGGGTGACTGGGAGCTGATGATGGCTCGGCTTTCTACCTCTGACATTCACTGGTGGGTACCTCATTGGAGGTTGCAGACCCGGAGGACGTTTCAGGAGTCCTACATAGTGAGGGTTCCAGGGCTTTCTTGGTCATCCTTCTATATACCCTGCTTAGTATCCAGGCAATTTGGGACATTGCAGGAGCCTCTGAATGATTGGAAGGACATCCGTACCATGGAGTCGGTGCCTTTGGACATGAGGGATCCAGCCAACTTCTCATTTTTCTCGAGGGCTTGGACATACGCTGCTTTCCCACCCAGGGCTATTCTCAAGAGCAGAAAGAGAACCATCTTGACCACGGCCTACTTGGACTAGTACGAGAAGGAGATGGGAGCGACTTAGGTCGTTTTGGGAGAGAAACGTCAGGCTTTATTAAGGGCTGACTGGGACTCGAGCAGGACTCTGAGCGAGACTAAGGCCAAGGCGAGCTGCCATAACCAGTCAGGTGACCTTATCAGGGATATGGAGGCTCGATATGAGAGGCTTTCAGAAGTCGCTCCCCTGACTGAGACTCAAAGGGAGGAGATACGTGCTCGTGCCAGGGTCGAGAAGGCACTTATTGACACGGGTTTAATAGAGGCTCCAGTGAGGATACCTGATATTGGGATGAGGGAGACCGACATCATTGAGAAGAAGAGGAAGAACACTCGACGGGATCGGGGTAAAGGGAAGAAGAACAAGGAAGACTCAGTGAATGACAACTGATAGATCTTTTCCTAGGATTCCCTTATTGCCATTTTGCAAACACAATAGTTTATTAGGCCTTTTATTGTATTTTAGATCTTTGTAGCAGGTTAGCAGAGTCAGAGTAGACCGTGCTTGAACTGATCAAGAAGTTTTTAACTTGTAATTAACAAGAGATATTTATCTTAGAACTTATTCAAGACACGTTTCATGGAAACTTAGATGTCTTATTTATTGTTTAGGCCGAACCATTGCTGGCTGCCTACGTTCCCCTTTTACAAGAAAGACTAAGGGGCTCAGGTCTTTGTAGTTCATTCTTGTGAACTATAGGGATTTTTGTTTTTGGTCTTTTTTTTTTATGTGCAGCCCTGTCTTTTGCCTAGACCACCCTTTTTGGGTTTTCAGCCTAGCTGGGCATTACTCTTTTTGCACTAAATTTTTTTTTTTATATGTGCAACCCTGTCTTTTGCCTAGACCGCCCTTTTTTTGGGGTTTTCAGCCTAGCTGGGTATTACTCTTTTTGCACTAAAATTTTTTCTTTTCTTCTTTTTTTTTCTTTTATATATGTATATTTTTTTCTTCTTTCTTCTTTTTTTTTTATTAAACATAATACCTGCGGAGCTTATCACCGTTGACTGGGTGGACAAATGGATTGCCGTCCAGGTCCGCAAGATTCATTGCTCCTCCCAATAGTATCTTCTGCACCACATACGGGCCGATCCAAACGGGTTCCCACTTTCCCAGGGGGTTGTCTCTGGTGGGGGGCTTCACTTTCAACACTAGGTCACCCTCTTTGATGTCCCTGGCCTTGACTTTATTGTCGAATGCCTTGGCCATTCGCCTCTGGTAGGCTCGGGTGTGCTCCATGGCTTTTAGTCTTCTCTCATCAAGCAGGGCCAATTCATTGTGCCGGCTGCGCAGCCACTCTACTTCATTGACACTGTTTTTCAGGAGAACCCTTAGTGACGGGATTTCCAACTCCACTGGCAACATTGCTTTCATCCCGTCGGTTAGGGCAAAGGGAGTTTCTCCCGTAGCTGTTCTGACAGACGTTATGTAGCCCCAGAGTGCTAGATGCAGCTTTTTGGGCCAATCAAGACCACGGGTGGCCATTTTTCGGATAATCCGCTCGAGCGTCTTATTGGCAGCTTCTACGGCTCTATTGGTCTGAGGTCTGTATGGAGACGATTTGTGGCGAGTGACTCTGAATTCTGACAGCAATCTATCGTAGTCCCCTTTAAAGTGCGACCCGTTATCAGAAATGACCTCATTGGGCACCCCATATCTGCACATGATGTTTTCTTTGACAAACTGGGCCACCTTTCTGGAAGTGAGGACCTTGTAGGACTTGACCTCTACCCACTTTGTGAAGTAGTCGACTGCCACTAATACAAATTCGTGCCCATTGCTTCCTATCGAGGCTATCTTCCCTATCACGTCAATACCCCAGGTTGCAAATGGCCAAGGAGTCGTCATTCAGTACAATTCATGAGGCGGAAGATGGTTGAGGTTGGCAAACCGTTGGCATTTGTTGCACTGTCGGACATACTGGACACAGTCTGTTTCCATGGAAATCCAATAGTAACCCATTCTGAGGATCACTTGCATCAATGCTCGGGCATTCATATGAGGACCGCAGGGACCATTGTGGACTTCGGTCATTAACTCTCTGGCCCTTTCTTGGGTGACACACAAGAGGAGTGGTCCTTGGTACCATTTCTTGTACAGTTCGCCCCCTAGAATGACATAATGGGAGGCCAACCATTTCAGGGCTTGCAGGCTCTTGGCTTTAATGCCATCCCTTGGTCTACCTTCTTCATCTCTGAAAACTGATTCCCCATCCTTGAGGAATTGGTATATCTGACTGTACCAGGGTTCTTTGACAGGCTCGGGTCCCAAGTCTATTTCACAACAGAAAGCCGGGGCTTCTCTTCTACCCACTCTGAAGGGTTTTATGGCCTTTACCTCGGGGATCTCTACCAATGAGGCTAGAGTAGCTAAGGCATCTGCGAATCTGTTCTTATCCCTCGGCAAGTAATAGAAAGTCACTTCTCAGAACTGCTCAGTCAACTCTTCCATGTAGGCATGATACCTCTGAAGGTTAGGATCCACAGTCTTCCACTTGTTGGAGACCTAGTTAATGATCAGGGCTGAGTCTCCGTAGCCGTAGACCTCGAGCTCCTTGACATTCCTTTCTAAGGCAGCTTCCAAACCAGCAATCCAAGCTTCATACTCGGCGACATTGTTCGTGACAGGGAAGTTCAACTTGATGGCTATCGGCGTGTGCTCGTCTTTCGGATCGACCAGTAGCATTCCTACGCCATTTCCTCTTTTATTAGCAGCCCCGTCAAAGAAAAGCTGACATCGGTTCTCAGGCTCAACTACGAAGATTCCTTCATCTGGGAATTGGGGTTCAGGCCCGCGGTCCTCATTGCTAGGGAAGTTTGCCAGATGGTCTGACAACGCTTGGCCCTTGATTGCCTTTCTCGTCACATAATTGATGTCATACTCAGCTAAGAAGAACGACCACTTTGCTAGGCGCATCGAAATGTAAGGCTTGTCGAAGATGTACTTGATGGGGTCCATTTTCAAGACCAAGTTTATAGGGTGGGCTTGCATGTAATGCTTCAGCTTACCGACTACCCAGACCAGTCCTGCACAAGTCTTTTCACACACTGAGTAATTGAGCTCACTTCCCTGCAGCTTCCGACTGACAAAGTAAATGGCATTTTCTACCCGAGAGCCCTTCTTCTTCTGAGCAAGCATAGCCCCAACTGCAGTATCAGTGACAGTGAGATAGAGCGGAAGGGTTTCTGTCTATGTGGGGGGCATAGCACCGGAGGATGTACTAGGTATGCCTTGATTTGGTCAAAGGCATCTTGGCATTCCTCGGTCCATTCCGTGTCTACATTCTTCTTCATGAGCTTGAAAATGGGCTCGCACATGGTAGTTAGCTGGTTGACAAAACGGCTGATGTACTATAGTTTGCCCATAAAGCTTTTGACCTCTGTCTGGGTTCGAGGTGGCTTCATATCCATAATGGCCTTGATCTTTCGGGGATCGACTTCAATACCTCGCTCCGTGACCATATACCCAAGCACTTTTCCCCTTGTCACTCCAAAGGTGCATTTGGCAGGGTTCAGTCTCATAGAATGCTGTCTCAACCTTTCAAATAACTTTCCAGGTCGACAAAGTGTTGTCCACCCTCGTCTATGGAGTGGATTATCATGTCATCAACATAGACCTCAATCTCCTTGTGGATCATGTCGTGAAAGAGTGCAGTCGCTGCCCTCTGATAAGTATCCCCGGCATTCTTAAGCCCAAATGGCATAACAGTATAGCAGTACGTTCCCCACGGTGTGGTGAAGGCTGTCTTTTCTTGGTCCTCCTCGGCCATCTTGATCTGGTTGTAGCTGGCAAAGCCATTAACGAAGGATTTGACTTCGTAGTTGGCAGTGGCGTCCACCAGAATGTCTATGTTTGGCAAGGGATAGTCGTCTTTGGGGCTGGCCTTGTTTAGATCTCGGAAATCTACACAGCAGTGCACCTTCCCATTGGCCTTAGTTACAGTCACGATGATGGATAGCCATGTCGGATATTCAATGACTCTGATGAATCCTACCCGTAGTAGCTTCTCAATCTCTTCTTTGACCTGTAGAGACCACTCTTGCTTGATCTTTCTCAGTTTCTGCTTTACTGGCTTGGCATCTGGTGCTAGAGGGATTCTGTGCTCCACAATCGAACTGTCTAGCCCCGGTATATCCTTATATGACCATGCAAACACGTCCATGTATTCTCCGAAGCGCATTGACCGCCCGTCCCGTTCAACCCCCTGGAAGAAGTTCCCAATCTGTGTCTCTTTAGGTTCCTCGACAGTACCCAAGTTAACACTTGTCAAAACCTCCTCGGCAGCTTGGGCTCGATTTTCCTCTTTGTCTGTAACCTGCTTAAAGATTTCTTTAATGTATTGTTCGTTTAGTGTGTTTGCATCTTGTTCAAATGATTCATTATTAACTGTTGTTAAGTTATTAGTTAATTTATCATTTTTTAAGTTGGCAATAAGGGGATACTCAGAAAGATATGTCATTTCATTCAAAATGAAAAGAAAGATGACATTGGCTACATATTCATAATCCTCAGGTGTGAGGCCTTCGGATGACTCGGAGGACTGGAATTCAAAGACTCCTGACTCACATGACTCTTGACCCTAACGACTCTGGACCCTACACTACTTATTGACTCGAAGTGTTTGACACGGGTTGGACTGGGGTTTACTCTTTACTGTTGTTGCCCTGGGGAGTAGCAGTCTTGTCAGCGTTCTTCAGAAAGGTGGAAACTTCAAACTGATCGAAAACTTGTCGGAAATCATTCGTAGGCCGGTACCTTGGAAAGATGGTGCGGGGAGCTAGAGAAGCCTGATGCAATTTCTCAGCGAGCTCGTCCGTGACAACCGGACTCATTGACTGGAGGGTCTGGCTCATCTTGTCAATACACTGCTGATAAGTCATCTTCTCTCTGCCGATCTTTGATATCACAACCTTGTCTGTGTAGCCAACAGGAGGGTTGGCCTGGATGATGCTGATGAAGTCTTCTTCGGGAGAGACTTTGATTCTACCTTGATTAACCATGTATTCTATGGGAGTCTTATATTCTGCTTCCAAATCTGCTAGCTTTTCGTTGAACTTCACAATGGCCACAAACTCAGAGTTCTCTGCCTCAAGAGGATCAGTGACGATGGGAGTGTTGGGCTGGACTTTGTTTTGGCTGACTGGTTCCTTGGTGGGTTCCTTGGCGTAACTGACGTAATAGTCAAATTTGCCAGAGGGCTCTCCTAGGATTCCCACACTCATTTGAAGTGATTGGATAGATTTGTTTCAATTCTGTGCTTGACTTGTAAAACCTCTGCAAAGTGTCTCGTAGTGTCACGCGACACAACTGACCCATCAGGTCCTGTGTCACGCGACACAACAAGCCCTCTGCAGCAGGTTCAGTTTCAGTTGTAACCTGTCCTCCTCTTTGTAAATGGGATGTGGCCTCCCATGGCAAATGGTTCACAAGATGTATTTCCCCTTTGTTGAGCAATAAAATAAAGCATTAACATGTATTTCATTTACATATTTTGTCACACACAATTGCACACACTCTTGAATGGTTTTGAATGTTGAACATAGAAAGACTCGTCTACGGACGAGGCGTGTTGGGTGAACTCTCGGTTCTTCCCAATACGTAACCTGACCCCCGAACCCATTTTCTCATTTTAAAAGGTTTTCAATGTTTCCTTAAAAACGGCGTGGCGACTCCCTATATCCTAATTTTATTTTTTCGGCGAGCGTTCATTCATGAGTATCATTTTTTTTAAAAGATATGTAAACACATAAATGCACGAGCACATAAGCACATAAAATTCAAACAGTTAAGGAAATGAATCCGATAGTCAAAAACTGACTTTCCTGAAGCACGCACACAAAACAAAAGTTTCAAGTGTTTTGAATGAAAGTTTGACCCGCAAAAGCTTTTTTTTTTTTTTTGGAAAAAACAAGTTTATTTATTATTTGAAAAATGAGTTTTTTTTATTTTTTTAAAAAAAAACTTTTTTCCCAGTGGAGTCGCCACTGTGATGTCACCCGATTTTTCTTTTGCAAAAATCATTTCGGAGTTACCACGCCGTTTTTAGTTTAAGGGCCAAAACTTTGAAAAATGCCTAAAATTTGAGAAAATGAGTTCGGAGGTCACGTTACACTCCGGGAAGAACGTTTGGCATTCACCCGGAATGCCTCGTATGACGAGTCTTCCTCACATGAAACCTTTTGTTGTGTGTGTGTGTGTCTGTGAAAAAAAAAGAGGACTTTCTTAAAAAGGAGTTTTCTGAAAATAACGGAAGTTATAGGGACTGAACTAAAAAAACAGTTAGGAAAACAGTGATTAAACTAAAAATAACAGAAAACTGGAAAGTTGTTTGCAGAGGACAAAGTCATCCGCGTGGATGAGATTGTAGTGCAATCTTATCCACGTGGATAGCCCTGGAGTGTCAATATTTTTACAGTTTCCAGTTTAGTCACTGTAAATTCCAGAAAGTTAACTGAATTTACAGGACTTAACTGGAAATATAACTGAAAGCAGAAAATGAAGGAATTGTATGGATTTTTTTTTTGGCATTCATGTTTTGTCCTCTCTTTCCCTAGACTTTGGTTAGTGGTCATAATTGATGAATCCACTTAACCAAGCCATCCCGGGAGTATGTTAGGACTTTGAAAACACTTCATTTGCTAGGGACAAGGGGGATTTTGACATGAAAAGTAAATTGACAAGAAAGTTAGGTCAAGATGTATCAACTTTAGAGGAAGATCTCTAAGGTGGTCATGAGAATACCATCCTTGAGACCTATACTCAAGTGTATCTTATACATCTTGTGTGACCTATTTTGTGAGTCTAGATGATTTTCATCCAAGGAAAGTGTTTCAAGGTGAGCATCTTAGACATGGGAAGGGGGATTTGTAAGAAAATAAGTAATATGAACCTTTTAAAGTGGTCATCTATGGAGATGGACTCCAAGATGACCATACTTTAGATCAAAGAAGCAAGTACCAAGTATGTAAAAAGGGAAGTGGGGGATGACATGAAAATAAAGAAAATGTGGATTCCATTAGAAGATCATCCATGGAAAGGAATTTCATGGAGATCCTCTTGGATCCTTGGGGCAAGAGGGGAAGGGGAAGTTGAACAACAAATAATAAGTAGAACTACATCATTTACACATGAAGTGTGTGCATAAATGAGAGAGATATGAGTAAAGTGCGTGAGGGTTTATCAATCTTTCTTGGGTTTGTGTTTAGGGTTTGAAGGTTTCAAGGGGTTAGGAGTAGTTTTGGAGTGAATTTGAGGTTGGATTTGGTATGAATTTTGAGTTTTGAAGGTGAAAATGGCTGTTTGAGAGTGGATTTTGACAGCATAACAGTAGGTTTTTGAATTTTTTTGCCTCTTGAAACTGAGGGAGAAGGGCTATGTTTATAGGTTGACTGGATGACGATCTTATCCGCGTGGATAAGATTGTAGGCACAATCTCATCCGCGCGGACCATATCAGCAGCGTGTCTGATCCTGTGCAGAAAGCAGTTTTGGCTTTTTGTTAAATGGTCAATATTCTTTTTTATGGGAAATGATACATTTTCAGCGAGGTATTTGTCCATTTTTTTATTTCTAAGAGGTCCTTTCTAATTTAAATTGTCAAAATAATGTCCAAAATGCCCCTATATGATCATAAATCATTAATTTGGGCTGACGGAACATTAACGACCCAGATTGGGGCACTTACAGCGACCTACTTAAATCTTCACCAAAAATTTTTATAACTTCCTGGTCGACGAAGTCAACACAGAAAGTTGGGGGCCACTGAACGGAATAAAAGTTACGGGCTAGGCCCAACGATCAAGCCCAGTCGTTTATATATTACTGCCACCACATTCTCAGTAGGCTAGACCCAATTACAAGGCCCAAGGCTCATCGTCAAAGATCAGTCGACCTAGCTCATTGTCCGACCCACGTGGGCCCGACCTAGCTATCGTCCGACATACGATCCAGATTCTATTCGGGTATCATCCGACCCTATTATTCAGTCAGGTCGACCTAGATCCATGCATGCGACCTCAGCCTACTAAAGCGTACGTCGACCTACAGAGTCTTACTACGCTTACAATTCTTTCCATAACAAAAGTCCTACAAATCAGGAGTTATATATGGACACGATCTCTTATACAAATCTGATTCATGATTTAAGGGATTTGGTGCAATTCTACCACAATTAATACTCCTCCAACGCCTATAAGTACTTGGCAAACTCAACCGTTCCAAGGTAATTGCTATTTAATATTCTAACTACGTTGTTCATTATGTTTTATAAGCTCTCTATACAATCGCCGGAGATCATTCTGACTAGTCGTGGGTTCTGTTTTCAGGTCAAAAGCTAGGAGATCTATCTTACTGATTTGACGAAGATTGATCCAGCACGATTCTTACAACATCATCTGTAATTTTAAAACAACATACTCCCTCCGTCCCATTATATGTTTCATCCTTTTGAGAAATCACGCAAATTAAGAAAAAAGGTAAGTGAAGAAAGTGTTGTGAGTGTAAAAGTAAAATAGGAGAGAAAATGAGTGGAGAGAATAGTAAATTTGAAAAGTGTTGTGAATATAAAAGTGAAATAGGAGAGAGAATGAGTGGGTGGAATAGTAAAGATTTTTTGCCATTTTAGGAAAGGTGAAGCTTTTAACGGGACACTCGTTTTGGCAAAAGGTGAACCCTTAAATGGGACTGGGGGAGTATTTTTTAAACCGAAGTTAATATATACTTCCTCCGTCTCGATAATAGCTTCACCATTTTGGCTCGATACGCAAATTAAGGGTAGAGAAATGTTGTGAGTGTAATAGTAAAATAGGAGAGAGAATGAGTGGAGGAAATAATAAATTTGAAAAATGTTGTGAGTGTAATAGTAAAATATGAAAGAGAATGAGTGGGTGGAATAGTAAAAATTCTTTACTATTTTAGAAAAGATAAAGCTTTTAACGAAACGTCCTTTTAAAAAATTAGTGAAGCTTTTATTGGAACGGAGGGAGTATTGATTTTTCATGTTACCAAAAAAGAGAATCTAATAAATCTTAGCACCTCACTACGTACCAAATATGGGACGAAATCGGGGTTACACGTACTTTTCCTCGTCACCTTACAAGACTTGACGCTGGGAAATCATCCACGTGGGTAATCTGACATTCGTAGGATCCAACTACCTTTCGCAACGGTACCCACTATTAATCGGTTAGATCTTATCAAAAATAGTCGGCTACGATGTTCTTCTTTCCGCCTCTTACTATCCCCGCATTGAACACCTAAATAAGCGTCCCACCAACCAACTCATTTTCAGCCGGCCTCTCTAGAAGGCTCTTAGCCAAGCCGTTAAGACATACCGCATTTTTTATAATCTTTTGTCTTAAATAAATACCTCTCTCTCTCTCTCTCTCTCTCTCTCTCTCTCTCTCTCTCTCTCTCTCTCTCTCCTCTTAAAATGGATAAATTTTTATGTTAGAGCTTGTTCGATAACCCAATTAAATTTTTAATTTGAAACACTTTAAGAAATTAAAAAGTTAAGCATGTTTGATAATGTAAATTGCAATCACTTAATTAATTATGATTGTCTTAAAAAATGCTATTAATTTTAAATTGGGAATAAGTAACTTAAGCAATTAAGAGGGAGAAAGAAAGAGTTAAAAATGGAATGAGTTCAAATCCATCCATCAATTATTTTATTTATATATTAAATGATACTTTCTTTTGTTGAAATATTTTAACTTTTCATATAAATTATAGGGAATATTCAAATTATATTTGATCTAGTATTAAAATATAATTTTATTTATATTAAACTATTGATATTAATAATATTTTAATAGAGTATCATCATTATTATTTTTTTTCATTTTTTGTCAAATTTTAGACAAATTTATCAAAATAATTAATAAGATAAATTTTATTATGGGTCAAAGAAAGTACTAATAAAAAATATTTAAATATTAAAAAATATAATCTAATTATAATAGTGACGTATATGTTGAAGACTTTATTTTATTATACACTCATTAAGATTATTCAAATAATTTTTTGAATGTTAAGTTCAAACTTTAATAAATTCAGATATAAGTGGTTTGTCATTACCAAACAAACTGAACTCTTAAAATTCAGCAACTTAATAAATAATTTCAGCTCTATATTTTTCAGCTCTACATTTTCAGAGCTTAATTTTCAATTTTACTAAACAGGCCCTTAGTTGTCTTCTTAAAAAGATGCATACACTCGTAAATTATAAATTTTTTAATACTTTTTTATTTATATTACTCATTTGTAATGATTACAATAATTATTATTTATTAATTATTTTCAACCCACTTTTTCTCTGATACATCACTTTTCATACTTACAACATTTAATATATTATTATAGACTCTTTTTCATTCTCGTGAAATGTTAACTTTATGCATTTTCGAATGATATGCATAGACTACATCTTATATGAATTATGATAACAACAAAGTCTCAAAGTGATTTTTTTTTTACTTTTTAAATAATGAGATATACTTGCAATAATTATTTATTTACTTTTATGTACATCACTTTTTTTTTCTTATATTCAATTATCTATACCCAAATTGCCCTTTTCACCTCTTTCCTTAAATTATTTTGCCAAGTCCATTCGCGTAAATTATTGTGGGGATGGAGGGAGTATATTGACTTTTAAAAAGAAAAATAACTTAGTGTAGTTTTAACGTTGTACAAGTAATGTATAAATTAGTAAAACATATTTTTTTTTTAAATATTACTAAGGCCCCGTCTTGTCGAGCGTTTTTGTAAAAACGGAGATAAAAAAACTTAGCTTTTTTTTAATTAAGCGTGTTAGTCAAGAGTTTTAAATGGTTGAATTTTAAAACTGTGCACCAGACGAGCCCCTAAGTTATTGCGATATTTATTTTAGAAGGTAGGAAGAATTTTTTCAATTTTTTTTTTAATGCTTTCAAGACTGGGATTTTTCTTTACGACACGTCGTTCTAATTTAATCATCAGAGCTGATTTACCAAAGAATTTCCTAAATAATACTCCCTCCGTCCCGGTCGACTTAGGACTTTTTGCCATTTTGGACGTCCCACCCGAATTAGGACGACCCAAAATGGAAACCTTAAATCACTATTCTCTCCACTCATTCTCTCTCCTACATTATTTTAATACTCACAACACCATTATAATTTACTATTCCCTCCACTCATTCTCTCTCCTATTTTTAAATTACACTCACAACATTTACCTTTTCCTTAATCTCCGTGGGGCCCGTGCCATTTCAAAAAATCCTAAGTCGACCGGGACGGAGGGAGTAAACATTTAAAACTTTATGCTTAAAAGAACATTATTCTAGAAAGTATTATTTAAAACTTGAAACATGATGATGGTTGAGATTTATAATGGAATTTAAAATATATAACTTTTTAATTAATATTTTATATTACACTTTTTTTGTTTTACTTTATTTTTCATAATCAAATCACTTATGCCGCTAACGTTTTTTCTTAATTTTTATGCTCAACTCAAAGTGTATAACTTCAATTCAGACGAGGGGAACACCGGTAGAGCCAAGACAATGGTAAAAGGGGGAATTGCCCCCCTTTGTTTTTTTAAAATGCACAATTTAGTATTAAACATTTTATTAAATATTGTTTTTTATTTTTAAAATAATATTTTGCTCCCTTTGTACTATGAAAAAATAGCATTATTTTAGATTTTGGTTCCCCTTTAAACTAAACTAGTAAAAGCCCGTGTTCAAGGATACGTGATATATATTTTTTTAATTAAAAGTGAGGACAAAATGTAAAAGAAACAACTTAGTGAAGATTAAATGAAAAAAAAACTTTTAACTCTATTCATACAACTGTTCATTTCACTTCCTTCATTTATACTATAGATTTAGTTATAAGATTATAAACAATGATTCGAAGGTGATGCAAAAGTGAGAGAAATGTCATTTTAGGAGTCATAGTCGGTCTCAATCCATCTCACTTCTTGCATATACTACCTCCGTCCCACCGATCTTAAGAAAACTTTTCATTTTGGGCGTCCCGTTGATTTTAAGAATTCCAAAAATGGAAAATTTTTATTATTTTTTATACTCTTTCTACCCCACTCATTCTCTCTCCTACTTTACTTTTACAATCAAATCGCCTTTTAGGATTCCAAAGCCTTTTAGGCATAATGTTTTTTGTTTTAGCTTTCGATCCAGATTTTCCTCGTTTTCCTTTAACCTTTTGAAAGCCATCATCTTCATCGTAATAATCTTCAAAATTATCGCAGCCTACCATCGGAAACCACTGTCAACATGAACTCCACCAATAATACCCCCATAAGTGCGAGCATTGTGATATGTCGTAGGAGAAATATCAGAAAGACCACCTTCCGGTTCCGAATCACATTTTTCCCGAATGATAAGAGCTTCTTTTAGGTTTTTTGGGTTTATAAATTCAGGATTAAAATATTTAGGATTTGGCATACGAGCAGTAGATGGACGAAGGTTAGGAGGCGATGAAGAGGCTTGATATTGTCGAACCTTTTCCCGAGATTAGGTCGAGGATGAAAATCCCACCACATTTCCTTCTTCTTTTTCACCAAATCTTCTCCATTATCTTTATGAGCTTCATTTTCGGAAATAATAGATACCAAAGAATCTCCAAGATTTTGAACTTCTTCCCCAGATTTTTCGCATCTCCATTATCCTCTGAAAGAGTATTAACAACAACATTAACCTCATTCGAACACTATTATCATCCAAATGAATCACCTCATTGCTCTCCTTAGTAAGATCCTTAGTGGGAACAATAACCTTTTCACTCACCTTGCTAGTAGTTGCCGCCTCAATATTCTCGATCATGCGCTTTATCGCCAAGACGCACCCCCTTGATTGGCAAAACATTTCCCATTGATGAAGTAGGATCATTCACTTTAGTTTTTTCAATATGTAGACCATTTTCTTTCCCCATATTGCCGCCCCACCCGGACTTCACCATTTTCAATATTTGGTGGAATAACCTCGTCCATCGGTATCAGCGGCTGTCATTAGATATATTGCCATTCTTTCTAGCCTTTCCTCCTTTTGAGAATCATCATCGCCCAATTTCCGGTCTTTTGAACCATTAGCCCGCTTGCAAGATATAATGTCATGTCCAAGCATAAGCAATGCTTGCAATACTTGGGAAGATTATCATACTCCACTTTTGATAGAAACTAGGAAGAACATCACCACAATCTACAAACACTTCATTAGGCAATTTCCGTGAGACATCCGATTGAATAAAGGATCTTAGCAATGCTAGGTCCGGTAAGTTCCAAAGTGGCTTTATCAATTGATAAAGGAGATCCGATAAGTTTTGCAATAGCAAAGAGACACGGTTTATTGAACAAATGAATGGGCGGCCTGGAAGGCCAACCCAAACAAAGAAGAATTGGGATTCATGTGCGGCACCATGCCGGAGACCAAGCAAGAGTTCTCATGGGAAAACGGGATACATACCAAACTTCTTTCATCCACAACCTTTGATAATCCTCACCGAGGATAATTGAATGAGCATGTGCCGAGCATCAAGATTTCCAAGTTTGAATTTTCCTTTCGCTTGGAACTTCGCAAATGCCAGTAGTGATTCTTCCATGTAGAGGCGCCCATGCTGGAATTTCCCAACAAGAGTCCACATAAAAGGCTTAGAAAATGCATCAATATGTTCTTTAGAGAGTTTGATGGAAGGAGTACCCTTATGAATCGAAGATATAATGGGAGGAAGTGCTGATAATGGAGCAGAATCAAGAGGAGGCGCCGGAGATGGTGCCTTCGAGAAAAGACCAAAGAAAAAGATTTAGATAGTGGAGGGGGACATGAAGGCGGAACAGATTAGCATCGACCGCCGCCATCAAAGATTCGGCGCCACCAACGTACTTGGGATTCTCAAGAACGGCGCTAGGGTTTTGGATTGAAGCCGCCGCCGCATCGCCAGGAGGAGCAACATCAAAGAAAACGCAGATTGAGCCATGGAGTCCCCTAGGCGAAGGTGGAGCAGGTCACGGAGAGGCGCGGAATGGCGAGCAATGGCCCAACGGCCAAAACAGGCGAAACCCTAATTCCGCCCTAGAGAGAATTTGAAATTAGTGTGTGTGTGTATTTTTTGAAAGAATTAAGTTTCATTATATATTCGCATATGAGTGAATGCATGCAGTATATAATATATTATGACATAAAAACTTTCTGCTTATTTCAATTTAATCAGTAACGTGTGGGAAAGTAATTTATATATATTGAGGGACATGCCCTTAACCCCCATTTATGTAAATCCAGTAAATCCAGGTACTTACCATATACTCAGGGGCGGATCTAGCTTTTTTTGAGGTGGACTCTAAAAAAAAATATTTTTTTTACCAAAGTCATCCACTATATGTAATTTTTTTTTATATATGAAGTTATTTTTCACTGGTATTATTGTTTACAATATTTTTTAATTACCAAGCTCACGCAATTTCAAAATTCTGAATTCGCGTCTTCATATACTTGTATCTGGTTAATCTTGATCCTCTTAAGTCAATTATTTGACTTGGCCACTTTTCCAAATTAAAGCAAAATATGTGTTGAAATAAGGCTGCTGCAATCTCACTAGTCATGGAGATGCAACATAGAAGAAGAAGTAGAAACATTTCCCTACCATTGTTCGTCCTATGTTTACCAAAATCAAAGTGTCAAAAGAATTCAAAACTTGGAGGAAGTCAAGTCCATTTCTTTCCCATCACTTATTCACATTTGGAATTTTGGACAACTTTATAAATTATAATAATATTTACTTTATCTCAAAATAAATTTCAAAAATATTTAAAAATAAATATGGATATTTTCAAATATTCATTTTGAGATAGAAAAAGTAATATTTTATTCAGTTATACACTTGACATGTTTTTGAAATAGAAATACATACCTAATTCAAATATCTGAGGGACTAAATATTAGAGCTTAATCTCATTTTAAAATTTAAAAATTAGGTAAAAATAATTTATTTAGGTCACCTGACTTTGTCACATTATTCACATAATTCATCCAACCGAAAAGAAAACATTGCCGATTGATGCTACCCAAAAATAAGGATTGGGCTTATACGAGTTCATGGCCGAGAAATGATCAAACTGGGCCCAAATCGAGAGAGGGCCCAAGAAGAAAGTTGCGATAAAGGTATTCAAGGACGTCCCGCCGACTAGTGGGTATGTCGAGAGGAAGAGAGATTGATGATAAATATATCCCGCCTAAACCGCCTAAGAGATAAGCTGCGAAATATAATAAGCAACTAGCCATTAATTATCAACTATAAGTTATCAATTATTCAGCTGTGATAAACGAGTCTATCGTACATTCCCTTTTTTCCTATAACCTTTTTTCCATAAGAAAAAGGAGAAAAAAAATTAAAAAGTAAAATTGCAAACAAGGCAATAAAATTTGAGGTCAACTGGGTAACAGCTTGGTTCTTGTTCTATAGTACTAGATGAAGTCTGAAAAGAGTGGGTGGAGCAAGTTGGTGGGACCCAGTAATTTATGGCAGGCAGAGTGTAAACCTTGAATATTTTGAATAAAATAAATAAAAGAGCACAAGTAAAAATAGACAACAAGTTAAATATTTTTCGTAATATTAAAATGGTACACATTTCCCAGCCGTAAAGAAGGTTTCGGAAGAGCTGCAGAATGAAAAGGCCTAGCCGATGACATGAATTGACCTTTTAATCGAGAGCAACATTAAGGCACAAAAAAAAAGTTATAAAATTTAGATTACAAAAGAATGAATTGACGATATTTTATTAATTGTATCGATTGTTAATCTAATACATTCTAATTAAAAATATCAATAAAATTATTACATCTAAAATTTTGTAATCAAGTTTTTATAACTATTTTGTGCTTCATTATTAATCTTTAATCAAATAGTAAAAATTCCGATATCTACTACTCTTTTCATTTATCCCGATTTAATATTTTTAGTTTGACTTGATATGGGGATTAAGAAAAAATAAATATTATAATTATGAAAAAAAAAGTAGAAGAAAGAAAATGTATATGAAATTTTTGTTATGAGAATGACAAGTGGATCTTATTGTACATTTTAGCTAATAAAACAACTAAAAACCTTAAATTTAAACTTAATTAATCTGGACAACCCAAAAAGAAAATTACTAACCTTAAACTAGTACTCCCTCCGTCCCGTAATACTTGACACAGTTACTGTTCCGCACGGGAATTAAGGAAAAAGTAAAAAGGTTGATGTGTTGTGAGTGTAGATATTTAAGTAGGAGAGAGAATGAGTGGAGAGAATAGTAAATTATAATGGTGTTGTGAGTATTAAAATAATGTAGGAGAGAGAATGAGTGGAGGGAATAGTAAAAATTCTTTGCCATTTTAGAAAGTGTGACTTATCAGTGGGACGCCCAAAATAGAAATGTGTGTCAAGTATTGTGGGACGGAGGGAGTATTTAGTATGGATGGAGTAGCTTTTAAGTTGTTGTATCGTAATATAAAATTGTTAGGGTTATCGTATTATGAATGGTGTATATTTTAGATACTCCCTCCGTACCAACTTAAGCTTCACCAATTATTCAAGGGCATTTCGTTATAAGCTTCACTTTTTTTTAAATGGAAAAAGTTTATTAATATTTTATTATATTCACTAACTTTCTCTCTCACACATTTAAATTATGGGTCCCACTTATCATATTCACTCACTTCTTTCCTCTCACAACCCTTTTCCTACTCCCATTATTTTTGAATATATATATTATTTTCTTAATTTACGTGCTTCACCAAAATGGTGAAACTTAACCTGGGACGGAGGAAGTATATATTAGCATAATTAAATTAATATATACTCCCTCCGTCCCGCTGATAACTTCACTTTTTGCCATTTTGGGTGTCCCATTGAAAGCTTCACCTTTCCTTTTTTGGCAAAGGAATCTTTACTATTCCCTCCACTCATTCTCTCTCCTACATTATTTTAATACTCACAACACCATTATAATTTACTATTCCCTCCACTCATTCTCTCTCCTATTTTTAAATTACACTCACAACATTTCCTCCACCTTAATTTGCGCACCGGAGCCAAAATGGTGAAGTAATAAGCGGGACGGAGGGAGTAATTATTATTCAAAATTCAGTTGCAATAACCATAAAAAATAGAAAAATCATTTGAGATAAGGAGAGTACTACAACACTACTCGTTCTCAAAATAAATTAGTATACTATTCTTTTATTTTTTTCATGTTCGAGAATACTTCCTCCTTCCCGTTACAACCCACACAGTTATTATTTGCACGCAAATTATTTGTGTTTTAATTTATACTATAATTGTACAATGATAAAATTGTATTAAGTAACTTTTCTTATTTAAAAATGTGACATTTATTTTGAAACAATCAAAATAGAATATGCTACATTTATTCTGTAACAAAGGAATATCAATTATAATTTTCTATAGCATCATAAAAAGAATTATATGTCTATCAAAATACAATAATGTTGTTAAAGATAATCAAAACATGTCATTTATTTGGACGAGTAGAGTAGTAAATTTTTGGCCATCTGTTATATTGTGTTGTACAAGATGCATGTAGCCATGCCAAACTAATTAACAAATTGTTTGTTCAACAAAGGCGCGGGGAAGGAGGGGTTCGAATCTTAAAACTAATCGGGGGTGAGACTTGATTTTATCACTGGATCACTCAATTGAAGAACGATTTGACAATTTCTTATTTCATTAAACATCCATTTATATCGACGGTGACAGAATCACAAAATCACGTCCACACAACAAATATATGTAATGAGACTAAATAACTGTCAGAATAGTCTGTTGTAAAATATAATTTATCAATTATAATATGTAATTAGTCTATTACAACATGTAATTCACATTAAGAATATTTCAGACATTTCTACATTCTTGAATCTTGTTTATTAATTTTAACACATCAGTGTGTGATTATGAATGCCCGACTAATAAGCAATCGAACTGTCATTGCTTATAATCATATACGGTAGTTAGTTTGATACCGTAATGCTATACAATTAAAATGCCTATTCCCAAAATTTATATTTTCTCTATCTCACTCGAATTAAGACATTTTACTATTGGGAATTTGCCCCATAAGCTCCTTTCGTAACAAATCACTTTTCGCTAAGTTTCTCATTGTATTAAAATGCTCCATAAGTTCTCATGTTGTATTATGTATAATACAACATTTAGTTATGCCGGATTCTGGTCAATTTTCGCCGGAATCCGGTCAATTTTCACCGGAATCCGGCTGCCGATCATCGGAATCCGGTCGCCGGAGGTCGGAATCTGATCGCCGGTCCATGGGCTTCGGACTCCGGTCACCGGCGGCCGCCGGAATGCAATATTATGACCTTAATTGATGTTGTATTTTTGAAACATAATACAATATCATAATACAACATGGGGAAGGAACTTATCGGATATTATAAAACTTTTTTAGAATTTATCGGGCATAGTCCCTTTACTATTTTGATTTTGAATATTCTGCACGCCGAACAATCTCAAAATGAAAATGTTTTATTCATTCACTTTTATATTCAATTTTTCATACAAACATCTAATTCACTGACATTTTTTCATAATCCGCTTATTTAAAAAAAAAAAATCTATTTCGAGCGGAAGGAAGAAATTACAGTACAATAGTTAGCTCGACTCATCTACATCATCAAACGGTTCCCATTCATTCATGCCCAATGGATCTTCCATATAAAACGACTCATCTACTTCACATTTCCCCGCTCTCATCATTACATAAGCAATCCCATAATTACGAGCTACTACTACTTCTATATTTCGAGTAAACCGTTTATTCTCCTTTCATTCTTCACTTCCTTGATTGTTAATTTCACCTGC
Organism: Adenophora triphylla var. japonica; assembly: GCA_022495995.1. Taxonomy (NCBI): domain Eukaryota; kingdom Viridiplantae; phylum Streptophyta; class Magnoliopsida; order Asterales; family Campanulaceae; genus Adenophora; species Adenophora triphylla. The sequence continues at coordinate 26,952 of JAFEMH010005316.1, forward strand.
CAGCCAGCCATACCCATGGGAATCGTACGGACTGACGAACGCCGGCGGTTTGAAATCGACGAATTCCGCCGGATGCTTCTATCCTGCGCAGGTCCCGGAAGAGCAAAGGATCACCGGGAGATCCGTAACGCCGACAACGGCCCGCGGGAGCAGAAATTGGTGTGTGTGACAAGCGGCGTATCTTTTCTGGGTATCGCTATCGTGAACCAGCTTCTACTCCGGGGGTATTCCGTTAGGGTCATCGTCGATAATGAAGGTACGCAAATTTCGTTATCACGGTGCCGTTTGGTAAATAAATATGCCATCCGTCTTAAATTCTACTACTCCTATCATTTTCTATTTTAGAATTCAGTTAGCTCTTAAAGATAGTTTCGTCTCTCTGAAAGATTATTCCTAATCCCCGAAAATGGATTGTAACAATCCACAGACGAAATCAATTTCAATTGTACCAATTTTTTTTTTCGAATATTGACTATTGGTTCAACGATTATAAGTTGACGTTATCGTGATACATAACCGTTAGATCAATGGTAATATTGTTATAGATATTATCTCTTATTGAAAATTGACAAATCTTACCTATAATATATAAAAATCTTGAATCACTCTCACCAATTTATTTTAAAGTGAAACTCCAGACTTTAAGAAATACAATAACAATATTATTTCAGCCTTGAAAAGGCTCTCACCGACTGTGGAGTAAGTGAGTCGGATATACGCAACTTTGTTTCTATATTAAAGCACAACGAGGTGGTTTTCGATGATTCAGGATGAAAATTATGTCAAAAATTGACTTTATAACAAAGAAGGACAGACAATTTAATTAGTTTTTTTGCTTTGTTTAATCGTACTCTCAATTCAAAATAGCAAGTATTTGACTAAATTGAAAATGATGAAAAACAGTAATATACACAATGGTTAAAAAAAATGGTACACATGATTAGAGTTAGAGAAAAGCAAACTTTTAATTGCCCCGGAATCCCCCCCACACCCCCACCCCCAAAAAAAAAAAAATAATAAAATTGGGTTGTTAGTTTAAATAAAGTTTAAGCAATAATTTTAAGTTAAATAATTATTTTAATAAAAATTCAAGATACATCATTATAAATCTTGTCAATAATTTTGTATGTTTTTAATTTTCATTAAAATAATTAAATTAATTTTAAAATAATTGCTCAAATTTTATTCAAACTAATAATAAATAAAAATATTATTTTAGGACAAAACATACTCCCATTGTCCTATCATGTTTGAAATCAGACTTTTGGTCAATTTGATTGCATTTTGGCTAATAATTTGAAAAATAATAATAATCCTAATGAAAAATTGAAAATTGTTATTGTATCATTGATCAATAATACCCTCTCAATAACATTTTTAGATTTTCATTAGAATATTTATTTTTTTATTCACATTATTGGTTAAATTGTGATCAATTTAAGCAAAAGTCTAATTTTAGCAGGGCGGAGGAGTATATATTTTGAGGATCATAATTTTTATAACAATTAATAGACTAAATTACTGACTCATAGTATAATGAATGTTGTAATTATCTTGTCAATGGTTTCTAAAAAACGTATTTTAGTTGTTGATATATTGCTTAAACCATTGTAAAATTATAATATTATTTTCTTATTTGAAAATATTTTATTTATTTTGAGACGCACTTAAAAAGAAAATGTGATATTATTATTATTTTTTTCCACTACTCACACACGCATGCATGCACAGCATGACCTCCAGGTTGGAAGCCATGAGCTCAAGTCAGCATGCCAAATTCCCATATTATGAAATGCAAGAATGGGGAGAGGGAATAGTCCTTTCAAATTGTTATTGGTACATACTCCCTCCGTCCCATAGAACATTACACATTTACTATTGAGAACGGAAAATAAGGAATAATGTTATTAAAGTAGGTGTTGTGAGTGGGAGGAGAGAGAATGAGTGGAGAGAATAGTAAATTATAATGGTGTTGTGAGTATTAAAATAATGTAGGAGAGAGAATGAGTGGAGAGAATAGTGATTTAAGGTTTCCTTTTTAGGAAAGTGGGACTTTAAAGAGGGACGCCCAAAATAGCAAAAGGGGTAATGTTCTATGAAACGGAGGGAGTATTATTTATATGCATATTTTAATAATTGTAAAAGCTATAAGTATAAGTGATCTCTTTTTTAAAAATATACTCCCTCCGTCCCATAGAACATTACACGTTTACTATTGAGAACGGAAAATAAGGAATAATGTTATTAAAGTAGGTGTTGTGAGTGGGAGGAGAGAGAATAAGTGGAGAGAATAGTAAATTATAATGGTGTTGTGAGTATTAAAATAATGTAGGAGAGAGAATGAGTGGAGAGAATAGTGATTTAAGGTTTCCTTTTTAGGAAAGTGAGACTTTAAAGAGGGACGCCCAAAATAGCAAAAGGGGTAATGTTCTAGGGGACGGAGGGAATATATTACATTGACTTAAATATTTTTTTATTTTCAAAAGGTAATGAATTAAATGTATTCGTTTCTATTTTTCCCTTCGATAATACCACTATTACATTAAATTTGAAAATGGGGCAATTATTATTCTATTATTATAAAAAACTTAAGGTTAGAGAAACGCTAGAAGTAACATGGACAATATAGGACCAAATTGTTCACAATAAATTAAAAAAAAAATTAGTGTACAGTGTGAGATGTCAATAATGTCATTCTTTAATTAAAAAAAAAAAAAAAGAGAGAGAACATTGAAAAGTAAATGTATAATTTGAAAATGGGAACGACAGGAAATTAAAACTGAGCTATTTTGGGTCCTCTGATATTAAGTTGTATGACAGGAAAATAAGTCTCCCGGAGACTTATTTTCTTTTTTTGTCCGTATCACGTGAATTGATGACTGCCTAAAATGGCAAAGTGTTTACACTATTCTTCTCACTCATTCTCTCTCTTATTTTATTTTTGTACTCACAATATCAATCACCTTACTATTACTCTCACTCATTTTCTCTCTTATTTTGATCATACTAACAAACAAATTCTCTCTTCTGCTTTTCCTTAATTTTTGTGCCCACTTTTTTTTTTGTCTCTACTCACTAACGTGAGACCGAGGGAGTATAGATTTGGAAGTGCTTTAGCCTAATCTAATCCAACAGCAGCTGGAACTCTATTATTCCCACAAATTTGACTTTTTATATAAGTCATAACTATAGTGGGGACACTTTTTTTTCTTTCTATAGGTTGTGGACCCAAAAATAAAATAAAATTATTGCAAATGACAAAGATCTATGGTCATAAAGTCCAAACATGCACACGTGTAACATATATGCTCTGATACCATATTAAAGTATGAGGTTTCATCCTAAAATCAATTGGTGTTATAGGGAGTGATCTATGATCTTTATATTTTATAGATAAGGTTTGTCAATTCCCAATATAAGATAATGTCTCTAACATATGAAATACAATAAATGTTGCAATTTTTCCTGTGTTTCGTCTAAATAAATGTCTAAATAAATGTCGTGTTTCTAAATAAGAAAATAAACTCACGAGTAATACATACTCCCTCCGTCCCACCAAAATAGATACTTTTAGTCAAAAGAGTGTAACTTTGACCAATAATTTATATAAAAAATAATGATCCTAATAAAAATCTAAAAATCATTATTGAAAGTATTATCAATCGTGATACAATAATAATTTTTAAATTTTTATTAGAATCATTATTTTTTATATAAATTATTGGTCAAAGTTACACCCTTTTGACTAAAAGTATCTATTTTGATGGGACGGAGGGAGTATTTCTTATAAAAAATGTTGACATATTAACTGTGATGTGTGTAACATGTTGTGGGTTGTTTTAAAATTGCAGAAGACATAGAGAGGCTAAGGGAGATGATGGGTACAAACAACTTGGTTGAAGTAGTTTTGGCCAAGTTAAATGAAATTCAAAGCTTGTTGCAAGCATTTACTGGCTGCTTTGCTGTTTTCCATACTGCTTCATTCATTGATCCATCTGGCCTCTCTGGATATTCTGTGAGTATTTTTTTTTGCTACTGTATTTTTTTTTAACTGCTTTATTTTATTTTTTTTATTTTCAAAGTTATTATTTTGAGATTTGGAACTGTTGTTGCGGTTAACCTAAATTGTGACATCACCTCCTTCTGTTTTAGCATCAATTGTGTAGATATAGTCACTCCGTCCCATATAGATGTTCTCATTTGCCGTTTTTGTTTTTTGAAATAAAAAAATAGTCCAATTTTTAAAATTGTTAAGCTAAAATCATCATATATCAACGCTATTGGGGTACTCTTAGCTCAAATAAGTGATAATTTTTCTCCGTCCCAAAAATGAATGACAAAAAAAAAATCATATTGGCTCTTGAGTCTTGATTGATCAAATAGCGAATTTGAAATTTTTTGATCATTCATTTTCATTTTGGGACGAAGCGAGTAGAAAGTAACTAAGTGCATGTGCACCACCCACCATATACATAGGTCCGCCCATTTTTGTCCTTGTGCTGGCCTGGGATGGTAGAGATTGGTGGTCCATATTGATAGGGATTCCAGTAAACAAGCAATTGAAAAAATAATGTATGAGCTGAACTGGACCCTTACTGACACTTGTGAAGCATATGTCAGAGCTTGAAATTCAATCTTATCCTTTCTCCAAATGCATAATTGGCTGGCAAATTAGATCAGTTAACAATAAAATTACTGATTGAATCTGTTAATTACTTTGTTTAGAAATCAATGGTTGAGATCGAAGAAAGGGCGACTGAGAATGTAGCAGAGGCCTGTGCAACGATAGAATCTGTCCGAATTTGTATATTAACATCATCCCTATTGACTTGTATATGGCGCGATAACTCCCTTGGCAATCTTTCTCATCTAGTTGATGATGGCTGTTGGAGCGACGAACACTTCTGCAGAGATAAAAAGGTAATTAAACACATACTCGCGAGGATACAAATACCATCACATTCATTCTGCACATTTCTATGTTGAGAAACTGACATTTCATGGCAGAGCCCGAAAATTTTCGAAATAGGGGCAAAAATATTCTCACTAATTAGAAGGGGTATAATAAAACGGGACAGGTTTCAATAATTGCATTAAAAAATCAGCTGAATTGGTCTTTTTGTGCACTTCAAATGCCTGTGATTTCTAGTTTCTTGAACTTTCAATGCTAAAGTATGATATGTTTCTTAATATAACAGTTATGGTACGCGTTGGGTAAACTGAAAGCAGAAAAGATTGCATGGAAAATAGCTGAAGAAAAAGGTCTGAAACTAGCAACATTATGCCCTGGACTTGTAACTGGTCCGGACTTCATCCGTAGAAGTCCAACACCCACAATTGCTTACCTCAAAGGTTAGTAGTCTTTGCATTTCTCCGCAATCCTTTTATTCAATTACAAGACAAGTTCCTAACGAATAACACGGGCTATATATAAATGTATAGGAGCAAAAGAGATGTATGGGGATGGTTTATTGGCAACAATCGACGTCACAAAATTAGCCAAAGCACATGTATGCATATTTGAGGAAATGAACAAGACGAATACTAGCGGGGGAAGGTACATTTGCTTCGATCAAGTTATAAAAAATGACGAAGAGCTTCAAAAGCTATCACGAGAAACTGGGATGCACTCAAACATGGTATTTTCAGGGACTGAATCTGATAATAGTGTGAGTACAAGGTTTGAGTTGTCAAATAGAAAGCTTACTAGGTTAATATCAAAAATACATAGATGTGTAAATGATTGTTAGTGTTATAGTTGAGTCATGAGTGTGACAATTATTTTAGCACAATCTCAAAATGGTATAAGGAGTAAGTTATAAAATAGTGTAATGGTGTACGATTTAATTGGGGTTTTAAGCCTACCAAGATGAGATAAGTTATACTAGTACTCAAAAGCCCGTGCCATTGGCACGGGTCAGTACAAAAAGGAAGACAGTATGGAAACAATTGTCGGCCAAGACAGTGCTAATAAAAAACTTTAAGCATTTCATATGATACCATACATGAAGCTTCTTCACTTGCACAATTGAAATGTACTTGATCGCGCAGGAAAGCGTGCCAAGCTCAGTTCTTGTGTCCAGCGAAAGATTGAGCTAAATTTCTCCTGATCTGCACACTGTAAATAAAGGGTGAAATCCTGGCGCCGGGGTCTTCCCAAGTTTCCTCCGGCGTGAGAGTAAGATTATGGTCTGGAAATATGGTGCAAAATACTACAGAGTGTGTGAGTATAGAGATATGCAGAAAAGCATTACCTTGTTCCACGTTATTACTCTCTTATTTATAGTAGGAAAGGTGGTATTAGGGTTTTTACCAGAACCGTTGGATTGGATTGATGCCAGCCGTAGGATCAGCTCCATCTCCTAGGTGCACACGTGTCACGTCGGCATTGGTCGTCTATGTAAGGACACCGCAACACCCGACATCCCGATAAGTAGTTTGCGCTTATAAGGGAAAGTCAACCTCTCGTACCTTTTGTAGTTATTGCGAATGCATGATTGCACATATAACGAGGCACGGCCAGTCCGTCATTATCCCAAATTAGCTAATTAACTAAGCTTGTTGAGGAAGCTTAATGGAGGAGACGACACAGGAACTATACGCCCAGTGGGGTCGTCTCCTTGAGTTATGACTCGCCGAGAGAGAGAGTTGGTCGTTCAATGACGACGAGTCGTTGACGACGAGCCGTTCAACGACGACGCTTACTCTTCTTGGATGAGTGCCGGTTGAGGTCGAAGGAAGATTCGTCCATTTGAAGGACTGGTCGCGGTGGAGTGACGACGGCCGGGAGTTCGCCTCTCCATTAATGATCGATGGCTCGTCGTTTGGATGGCACAGTCGCTCGGTGGCGACGACGGCGGCCCGGTGTTAGACGGGCCGTGGCCCAAGGCCTTGATCCGATTCTTTGTAGTTGGTCTCTTGGTGGGCCTATTGGGCCCGGGCTCGTAGTAAACGTTGGGCTCGGCCGTCACGAGATTATTCCGTTCGGTGGCCCCCAACTCATGGTCGTCTCGACGAGGGAGTTGTTATTTTCCCTCAGCAACCCGTACGACCGTCAATTTGAATTTTGAATTGTGGTGACGTCGCGTGGGTGACGTGGGCGGGCCGAGATCTCTTCTTCAATTGCCACGTGTCCTACGATGGGACAAGTGCCTCGGAAGTTGCGAGAGGGTATTTAATGCCCCTACTCATTGCGCTAGTTTGGTTTCCCCGGGAATGAACCGTTCATATTCCCCCAATATAAAAACCTTCTTTTTCCCTCATTTCAAACTTTCCAAACTTTGATCAGTGAGAGCAACATAAGAGAGGCGATTTCCGACCACCGTGTGCACATTTTCCGGCGATATTGCAGTGTCCTGGCTTCACCACCGTTAAATAATCCGGCTTGGATTAGGAGTTTCTTCGACCTTCCACCGGCGAACTCATCGGAAAAACCATCCTCAAGCCCAGAAACAGGTAATTTCTTCATCTGTTCTTCATTTTCTGGGTTTTTTCATTGGGTTTGTAGAGGTTAATCAAATGGGACCAAGGACCATCAGTTTCGAGAGAGGTGTCAAGTTTGGCTTTGGGTTGAATCAAAGGGTTTATAAGTGTGCTAAGGGGATTTGGAGGGAAATTCCCTTGTCTGAGTGTTCTTCAATCACGGGAAGTTTAACTTTGAGGATGAGCCCTTGGGGTTCCCGGAGGGAGAAATCCTAGGGGATTTTGAGGACGGTGACCCAATGGTAACTCCTTTTAGGTCGATGAGCGACTTGCCCACCCACATCGTAACCCACTATTCCTTGTCCCGTCGTGATTCAATTAGGGCCTTGGTTGTAGGGGAATCTAGGTCGTCACTAGGTAGGTCGTCGCCTACGAATGTTAGGACTGATTCCCCACTTTTACCCCCTTGTTTTGTAGAGATGGATCACGACGGGCGTCCTGAACAGCCGGCCCCAGAAGCCAACGAGCCGAGCACAAGTGCTAGGGGTGAACAGACGGTCAAGGCTTACCACACATTTGTACAAGTTGGATCGGACGACGGTGAGTTTGGAGGCGGAGCAAGGGGAAGATGGGCCGTGCCCAAAATTGAGCTCAGAAAACAGGACGTCGGAAAGCAAATGATCGACGCCCTACGAGGCTCATTTAGGGTTCAGGCTTCGACCTACAAGTTGGAACATCTCAGCTTGACAGAGTATGAACCCCGTCGCCACTCCATAGTGACCAGTAAGGAGAAGGTCGGCTTTTTTTACAAACAGTTTGAGCTCGGCCTAAGGCGCCTCTAGACCCTTCATCAACGAATTCTGGAGGACTCGCTTGTGTGCCCGTGGAGGTCGGTGCAACACCGTCGAATTTTATCCGGGTTTGCCATCGTCTGCAGATTTCTTGGCTACGAGCCATGCAACAAAGTGTTCCGTCGATACTATAGGACGGTCCGGAATACCGCCAAAGGGAAGACGACTGTTAGTGTGTCCTCGGTCAGGAACGCACGGAATTTCTTCCTGGATATTCCGAGTAAGGTGTATGGATGGGAGAACCACTTGATATTGGTGGAGAGCCGAGTAGGGTGGCGGTTTCCATTTCCGAGAGGGCAACCGCGATCGGTGATAGGCATATCTTCCAAGCTCAGGTGGGCCGACGAGTGAAGGGAAAGATTGACAACTTGTTAGACCTTGGATGGGTCTCATACAAAGACATAGAAGCCTCTCAATGGAGATATATCCGAGTGGTATGATGTCCGGGCCGTCTATGGGCCACGATCCTTTAGTGCAGATTGATTTGGATGCCCGCTATCTGGTGGGTCGTCCGCAAGAGTTTGTTTTTAAAGATAAGCATTTGAATTGTGCGGCGGCACGCCGAGTCGTATTGAGGAGAGGCTGTGAAAATCTTGAGATGAATGGGGGTTGGGCTCCTGCTATCTTTTTAATTTTGCTTTTCGTTTGTCTCGTCGTTAGTAAAGACTAATCTATTTTTCCTTGGTTGTTTTGCAGTACTTACCCAAGGGGACGTAGATAGAATCGAAGCAAAGATCATGGACGGAGCCATCGAGCTAGTGGCCAGGGGGACCAAGAAAAAGGAGAGGGTGCCGCACGCGCTATTCTCGATCGTCGAAGAGAGCGAACGACGAACGAGCAACTTCCCGGGACCCTTACAGTGCTATCCCCATGATTGAAAGGGAGCCGGCGTTGAAGGATTGAACACTGGAGGCCGTCGGGGCGTTGTTGATGCACTGAGAGGGCAATTGGTATGGAGATTGATCCTCGAGTGCGGAGGCTGTTGGGGCTCGGGATGGCCGCTTGATGAGGCCGAGCGTATTGAAGTTGAGAGCACGACTCCAACCCCGAGCTCGCGAGACCAGACGCTCGGTCCTCTAAAAAGAGGAAAAGTCATTTCGTCGACCACTCCCGGCGCGTCGGACCCATCTACTCCAGGGGCGACGCTCCCGGCTCGTCGACGGTGGTCTGTCCAAGGTCGAAGCAAAGAGATGGCGGCCTCCATTGCAGAGGCCTCTCATATAATCAGGATCCCATATCTGCGGAGGAACGGTAGTGCGCTCTTCTTTGGGGGACGGCTCTGACAAGGCGTGGACGGGATGTTGAGCTAACCCGTAGGATGAAGGATGCCAACCTTACTCCCGAAACCTTTCATGCCCGTCTTGGGTTAATCCAAACTGAGGTACTTCGCATTAAAGATGTGATTTTTTCTCCGTCTCTTTATACTTGTGCTAATACTTTAACCGTTGCAGCTATCGTCGATGATGGACGCCATGACGGCGGGTTATAGGGAGTGCACGGGCCAGCCGAGCTTCGAGGCAATGAACAACTGCGAAGGCGAGTCGGCGATAAGGGGACAATAGAACAAAAATTGAAGGAGGCGGAGACCAACGTTGGAGAGCTCACTCTTGCCTACATGAGCTTTTGGTTAATGAAAAAGATAACCTTCTCAAGGAGATAGATGCCTTGAAGGAAGGGAAGACGAAAGGCGAGGCCGACTCTAAGGTGCTCTCAGAACGGTCTTCGCGTATGAAAACAGCTTCGAGAGCGGACGGCCCACATTGAAACGATGAAGGCAAACCGGATCTTGAGTTGGCCCGGAGCCGGGCGTGACGCCGATTGACGACTTTAAGAAAAGCTCGAGTGCCTTCACATGGTCACTACTCATGCTAGTGGGTTCTTCAAAGACGGGGCTAAACATATGGCTAGGCGGCTTCTTCTGGACCCTGCAATAAAAGATCTTCTCTCCGTCCGGAAGTTAGCCGACCTCTGCACCGAAGAGGCTCACGACGACGAAGCGCGTTCCGTCCATCCCCTTGTCCCCTATACTGCCAATGATTTTCTCATCATCAGGGAGGACGACGCCAAAGCTGGAAGAGACGAGTGGCCTATTCCTCCTGTCGTCCCGGGCAACTTTGACGCATATTACAAGTACTTCATCGAAGACGGCCCAGATCCTGATGTGGCTTCATCAAACGCCGGCGGTGCAGATCCTCAGTGATTGATTTTCTCTTGAGATGTTTTGTAATGTTTTTGAACAATGCTTCATTTTATTTTGGTGGTGGTTCCAAACATTGTCTCAAAACAATTTTTAATTTTCGTAATGTAGCTTGACCTGTTTCCTCGTTGTTTAGAGGGGGTCGTACAATGTTTGTTTTATGTTTAAGTTATTTAATGCCTTTGTTTTCTGTTTGTTAATCTTTGTTAACATAGATAGCATGTGATAACCTATTGGACGAGTAAGTTTGAGGACAAGTATGATTGGTCGTCGTTAGTGACGACCAGGATGTGGGTCGTCCTAATATGGTCGACCTTTGTTCAGACTTGTGTTTTCTCAACTTCTCAATGGCTCGTAGGAATAGTATGAAGGTTAATAGATTTTTGTTCGTAGACAAAATTCTATAGACGAGTCATCTATACCGTTATAGCGATCGACGAAGTCTGGCTACGTCTAACCTTTATACTTGGTTAAAGTAGATGTATTCGACGAAGTCTGGCTTCGTCTAACCTTTATACTTGGTTAAAGTAGATGTATTCGATGAAGTCTGGCTTCATCTAACCTTTATACTTGGTTAAAGTGCTAGAGTTTGTGTAGTAGAAAATCAACAAAGCGACGATCTTTCATAAATAACTTTATAGTAAACAACGAGCTACTGGGATTTATAGGTATCCCTTACAGTTTCTCAAAAACTCCAAATTTTCACAAAATTACACAAGGAAACACAAGGTAGGCGCCTTAAGGGAGCTAGATGTCGTCGACGACCTCAAAAGTAGTATTTCATTAGGTGGTTGGCGTGCCATGGATGTTTGAGACTTTCACCGTTCGGCTTTGCAAGGCGATAGGTTCCCTCTCTGACCACATTTGTGACAATGTATGGTCCTTCCCAATTGGGGGAGAGTTTGTTTTGACGGGCTTTGAGTCCCGTTGCTTCAATCTTTCTTAGTACATGGTCACCGACCTTAAAGAACCTTCTCTTCACCTTCTTGTCGTGGTAAGCCTTGGTTTTCTTCTTATAGTTCTCCATCCTCAATTGGGCATCCAATCTCCGTTCGTCTACGAGGTCCAGGTCGACTTGTCGGTTGTGGATGTTCTTTTCTACCTCGTACAAAGCAACTCGGTCCGTCGGTGGAGTTCGGCGGGAGCCGTAGCCGAGCCATAAGCGAGAGCAAATGGGGTTTCCCGTAGGCCCCGGGTGGTTGTGCGGACGGCCCGGAGAGGCGAGGGTAGTCCGTCCAACCATCTCGTATCTCTTCCCTCCGCATTTTTGCACAAGGCGAATAAGACGAGTTTATTGCCGGCTTGCCCGTTGCCTCGGGTAGGCGACAGACGACTTAGAGTGTTTGACGCCCATCCTGTTCAATTCCTGCTCAAATTTTCTGGAAAACCGTAGGCCGTCAGTCTCGAGACGATCACCCTTGGGATTCCGGCGACACCATATTGAGTCATGAATGAAGCTTAGGGCGTTGTTTTCTGTAATCTTGTTCAAGGCCTTCGCCTCTACCCACTTTGAAAAGTAATCAACCGCTACGATCACATATTTGACTCCTCCTTGGCCGGCGGAAAAGGCCCGATCAAATCAACACCCCACATATCAAACGGCCAGCGGCCAAGACAGGGTTTGCTCGGTCGTAGAGCCTTGGGAAGGTCGGCGAAACGTTGGCGAGGTGTCACATTTTTTCACAAATTGTTTTGCATCTTCACATAGGTGAGGCCAACAGTATCCCATGGTTATGATTTTATCGACGGTGTACGGGCCCTGTGGTGGCCTCCACATTCTCCTTGATGCACTTCGAACGAAAGAATCGAACGACCTTGTCCGGATGAACGCACTTTAACAATGGCCGGGTAATGGATCGTCTGTAGAGCTCTCCTTCGACGACCGTAAATCTGGCTGACTTCCTCTTTACTTGTCTTGCCGAGACCTCGTCCGTCGGCAACTCCTCCCGTTCAATGAACGCCTTTAGTTCGTCGATCCAACATTTTGGGCCGTCTCCTATGCAAAGGATCTTTACCCGTTCATAAGCTGGCTGGTCCAAATAGGCCAAGTGATGTCCATGCTCGTCCTCAGGGAGTTGGTCCGTAGCTAGCTTTGAAAGTAGGTCGGCGTGCTCGTTGTTTTCTCGAGCGATTCTCTGAATGGCCCAAAACTCTAAACCTTGTATCAATTCTCCGACCAACAGGTGGTACTTCTGTAGGGTGGAATCGACGACCTGATAATCTCCTCTCACTTGGTTCACGATCAATTGAGAATCACAGTAAGCTGCAATTTTTGTAGCTCCAAAGCACTTTGCATATTCAATGGCTGCTATGAGTGCCTCGTACTCGGCCTGGTTGTTTGATGCTTGAAACTTGAACCTCAGAACCTCTTCAAAAACTGTCCCACTTTCTGGCTCAACAAGAACGATCCCTGCTCCGCTCAGACTCTTGGTGGCTGACCCGTCGGAAAAGATTTTCCAACATCCTACGGGCAGAACTAACTCCGTTTGCTGTTCAATGACCTCCTTCCCCTTGCTCGATGGTTGCGACCTCCTTTGATCGTCGTCGATGGTGAATGATGTTTCAACCAAGAAGTCCGCGATGATTGAGCTTGCGGGGTCTTCCTCGTCCTATACTCTATATCCAAACTCGCCGGCTCGATACTCCAGTTGAGAAGACGACCGGAGCTTTCAGGACGGTGCAAGATTTTGCGCAGTGGGGCATTTGTATATACGACGATGGGATGAGCGGAGAAGTATGCTCGTAGCTTTCGTGCTGTAATGACGAGAGCGTAAGCTATCTTTTCCGCATTAAAGTAACGGGTTTCCACATCTGACAAAGCTACGACGTAATAAACCGGCCTCTGTGTTCCTCCCTCCTTCCCTACTCAATACGGCGGCGACAGCCTTTGTCACTCGCCGAAAGATAAACATAAAGGTCTTCCCGCCACGGGGCTTTGGAGGAGTGGGGGAGCCAAGGTATTCTTTCAATCTGTTTGAACGATTGGGAACACTCGTCCGTCCATTGGAAGTCTTTCGCACCTCGGAGAGCTCTAAAAACGGGAGTGATTTCTCGGCGAGACTTGGCGATAAAACGTCCCAAGGCCGCTACTCGTCCATTTAGACGCCGAACTTCTTTGACGCTCGTAGGCTCGGCCCATATCCATCGAGCCTTAATTTTTCTCAGGGCTGGCTTCAATCCCCCGCTGAGATAACATAAATCCTAGGAACTTGCCCGCAGCAACTCCGAAAACGCATTTGGCCGGGTTGAGGACCATGTCGTTGGCTCGTAGGTTGGTGAATGTTTGTTCTAGGTCGTCGACGTGCTTCCTCTTTTTGATTTGACGACCATATCATCGACGTACGCTTCAGTTATCCCGATCTGGTCTTTGAACACCTTATTTATCATCCTCTGATAGGTGGCGCCGGCGTTTTTAAGCCCAAAAGGCATCTTTGTGTACACGTAAGTTCCCCCCGCCGCCCGAAAAGTCAAGGAATGTCCTCCTCGGCCCATCTTGATTTGGTGATAGCCTGAGTAGGCATCAAGAAAGCTTAGAGTAGTATGGCCGGCCACGTAATCGACGAGCTTGTCAATTCTTGGCGTGTGGATAACTGTCTTTGGGACACGCCCTGTTCGGACAAATGAAGTCAACGCACAATCTCCACTTCCCATTAGGTTTCTTCACGAGAACCACATTGGCCAACCAGTTGTGAACCCAGCGTTCACGATTATTCCAAAGACTTAGCAATTTCTCGATCTCTTGCTTTATGGCAACCTCCTTTTCGATTGAAAAACACGACACCTCTGTTCCTTGAATTTCATAGTAGGATTCACCCCCAGCCTGTGAACTGCCACGTCTTCTCTAAATGCTTTCATATCTTCTACCCTCCAAAGCGAAAACGTCGAGGTTTTGTTTGAGTAGGGAGATTATCTCTTCCCTCTCCTCGATGCACAACCGAGACCCCAGTTTTATTTTCTGCTCGGGATACTCTGGGTGGATGACTAGTTCGAGTAGCTCGTCTGCTGGCTTCATTTCGGGGGCGTCGTCCCTAAAATCCATGGACTCAATGACGATCTCCCTAATTTTTCTTCTCGCTTCTGGCGTCAGATCCGGAACCTCGTCGTCAATCAGCTTGTCCAGGTCGGCCCCCGATTCTTGGGCGGCCAAAGGTTGTGCTTCTGCAGCTTCGTCGTTCAAGAATACCTCGTCCAAAGTTTCTTTATCTTCGACGCACTTGATCGTTGAGACATTGGCGTACGAGGTCGTCGTTTCTTTGATGGATTTTGAGAGCTTCACATTGTGATTTGGGTCGTCGATTTCGATAGTCCGCTTCGCCCTTAGCACGTGCTCCAGAATTCTCAGGGCCGTCCCCAACACACATCCGACTCCGGCACGTGTAGGAAATTTAACTCGTTGGTGGGGAATTGAGGCGACGATCCCCAAAGCCGACTGACCTGGCTGGCCAAGGATGGCATGATAATCACTGACGACGTCGATCACAATGAAGGTTACGGTCTTGATAGTTCTCAAGGGGTGTTCTCCGATATCAACTGAGAGGCTAATTTGACCTTTCGCATCTACCCGATGATTGGTGAATCCCTCTAGACGACCTAAGTATGGACTTAGGCGACCGTCGTGTAGACCCATTCGTTGGTAGACATTGTAAAATAAGATATCCTTGGGTTTGCTCCCGTATCAATCAAGATTCTCCGTGACTCACAATTATCAATGAAACCAGGTATGACTAAGGTTTGTTGACGAGCTAGTGGGTTGGGCCGGAAGCTCGTAGGAAAGAAACTTATGACGTCGTTTGGAACTTCGCTTCGGGGACGTGCGGGGCCTTCTTTAAATGATAGATGGCGCTCTTGATCGGTTCTTGCTCGTCTCCTCGAGATCACCAGACCATTCTCGGGATTCCTTTGGGCGCTTCGTCGTTAGTAGTCCTGGTTGTGGCGGCTGATGGTCCTTCCTTACATATTCCTCCAGCCGCCTTGCCTATCCATCTTTGAATGATCTTTTTTAAACTAAAACATTCCTCGGTGTCGTGCCCCTTGTCTCCTGTGGTATTCACAATACTTGTTCATGTTCTTCTTTCCCTTCCCGTTAGGGTTCATCTTCGGTGCCGGTCCGAAATCAACGTTGCTTAAAATTTCGCTCCGGGAAACGGTGAGTGGAGTGTACGACTGAACTTTTCCGCTTTCGCCTTGTTCTTTCCTTTTTCTCCGCCCTTATCCTTTTTGGACTTCGTTGCCTCACCTCGTCCACGTACTTTCCTCTCTTTGTAACTTTCTTTCTTCGGCCTCGGCGACGGCATATGCCTTGGCATAGAGGTCTTTGCGAGATTTGGCCGGATGGACTTGGAGCTCGTAGTCCGGTAGAGGAAAGGATGCCATGTCTCAAGCGCTTTATTATTTCCCTATCGGTTAGATCCTCGTCAATTTGATCTACCAATTTCTTAAACCTTTTGAAGTAGTTCATCGAGCTTTCGGTAGCTCCTTGGGATATGTTGCCGAGGTCGTTGATCGTCTTACGACGCTCTCCCGCCGTAGCAAACCTTCCTAAAAACTTCTTCCTCATACATTTCCACGATTCAATGCTCCCTTTGGCGAGGCCTCTAAACCACCTCAAAGCGAGTCGACCAACGTGCTCGTGAGAGCCTTGCACATGACGTCGTCGTGGCGGAAGCTTTCGCCACTACGTACATCTCGTGCCTCAAGGTGTAGTATGTGGTCCGTAGCACCGGTGGAGCCGTCGTATTGCTTAAGGTCGGGTAGTTTAAAGCACGGTTCCGGGGTCCGGTTTCCAACATCCAGGAGCAAGTGGATTCATAGCCGCCGTCGTCATCGTAGTCGTCGCTATCCACTTTGTTTTTCTTGTTCCTCAACTCTTCCACTTGACGTTTCAAACTCAAAAATTCTCTCATGTCTACCTCTCTGCCGGCCACTGGGAATCCTATCTTGACGGGGCCCCTGCAGGTATTAGACCGTTGCCTCTCGGTGGGCGGCCGTCGTGAGATGGATCGTCCCCTATAGCTGGGAGGTGGAGACGATCTATAAGATCTGGAAGCCCGTTCATGACGCGGAGATCGAGTTCTCTCTCTTTGGCTCGGCGCCCGTTCATTTTTCAGTGACAGAGTCTGGAGACGACCCCGGACGACCTGATTCCTGATAGCTTCAAGATTTTCGACGACGAGCTCTCCGTGAGGCTCAGCTGCCTCAGCTCGTCGCTGTTGTGATCGTGCTCCTTGGCTCCGTCTTTCATTGATGTGTTCCCTTAGATCAAGCTGGGGCACAACTTGCTCGTTTCCAGCGGCAGTCCCCTCACGACGAGCAGCATTTTCTCTCGGGTTCCTTCTCCTCCTTCCTGACGAGATTGTTTGATGTGATGCCTGGGGAGCTTGAGGAGCGGCCATATGGATTAGCTCGTCCTGGATTTGCAAGAACTCCCTGAGGGCGTTAGCTCTCTCGACGAGGAAAGCTGCTCTGTCGAGATTAGGGTTTGAGGGACCTCCTGGGTACCTTGCAGCTGTCTCAGGCCTCCTTTCTAGTGGAGGCCTCCTCCGGCGTTCGGCAGCAGGCCCCTTCTCCCTTCTTCTAGTTGCTTGAAGTCCTGTACCATCAACCATCCCCTGTGACCTGGTAACCCTTAGGTTAGGGTTCCTAGGTGGTGAGGGTGGTCTAGGATTTTCTTGCTGAGGTGGTACGCCCCCATCTCCGGTTGATTTACTGGCTGTATGACCATCGGACACCATTTTTCCAAACTGTTCCTTTGTATTTACGTAGCCGAAGATCACTAACACGATCCCGGCAATGGAACCAATCTGATCGCGCAGGAAAGCGTGCCAAGCTCAGTTCTTGTGTCCAAGAAAGATTGAGCTAGCTCAGGATGGCACGAAATAAAGGGTGAAACTGCGCCGGGGGTCTTCCGGCAAGCCCCTCCGGCGTGAGAGTAAGATTATGGTCTGGAAATATGGTGCAAAATACTACAGAGTGTGTGAGTATAGAGATATGCAGAAAAGCATTACCTTGTTCCACGTTATTACTCTCTTATTTATAGTAGGAAAGGTGGTATTAGGGTTTTTACCGAACCGATTGGATTGGATTGATGCAGTAGTAGGATCAGCTCCATCTCCTAGGTGCACACGTGTCACGTCGGCATTGGTCCGTCTATGTAAGGCCACTGCAACACCTGACATCTGATAAGTAGTTTGCCTTATAAGGGAAAGTCAACCTCTCGTACCTTTTGTAGTTATTACCGAATGCATGATTGCACATATAACGAGGCACCGCACAGTCCGTCATTATCCCAAATTAGCTAATTAACTAAGCTTGTTGAGGAATCTTAATGGAGGAGACGACACGGAACTATACGCCCGGTGGGTCGTCTCTCGAGTTATGACTCGCCGAGAGAGAGAGAGTTGGTCGTTCAATGACGACGAGTCGTTCAATGACGACGAGCCGTTCAATGACGACGCTTACTCTTCTTGGATGAGTGCCAGTTGAGGTCGAAGGAAGATTCGTCCATTTGAAGGACGGTCACCAATTGGAGTGACGACGGGCTGGGAGTTCGCCTCTCCATTAATGATCTGATGGCTCGTCGTTTGGATGGCCTGGTCGCTCAGTGGCGACGACGGCCAACCAGTGTTAGACGGGCCGTGGCCCAAGGCCTTGATCTGATTCTTTGTAGTTGGTCTCTTGGTGGGCCTATTGGGCCCCCGGGCTCGTAGTAAACGTTGGGCTCGGCCCGTCACAGATTATTCCGTTCAGTACTACATGCATCCCACCTTATCACATCACCCCCCACACACCCAAATTTGACACTCATCCAAACTCTAATGGAAATCCTAAATAAATCAGATAAGTGTCACTCAATAAAATGCTGAATACTTGCATAGCAGAATATATGGCAACGTAAAGTTAGTTGTTCCCTTGAGCTACTTAGCAATGCCAGCTAATTGTTTTTCCTGGTGGAATGCTTGTGCTAGCTCAAGCTAAGTCAACTATCTCGAGCATGTTGGTCCAACTAAAGTTTCAGGTCCGTAAGGAGTACCAGCTCTAATTTCTTCCATCTCAAACATTCCACCTCCAAATGTATAACAGTTGTGGACAAACAACATACTATGGTGCGCAAGCTGTGTAATCATCATCAGGCTGCAAACATAAAATTGTTAGAATTATTAGATTGACACTAATTTAGAGACGAATGGAGAATAAAACAGAGTGAATTAGAACACACACAGTTGTCTCTTGTCTGCTCCGTTGAGTTTCAGTGCTAATGATAGATTAAAAAAATTAGAAGTGACATAAAAGGGAAAAGATTACATTAAAATCATAAGATAAGAAAGTACATAAACACATGTTTCTATGTGATCAAATCTAAATCTAACGTAAAAACAATAAAATAAAAAATCAAGTTACTTATTTCTCATCAAGTACAATATTAAATAGTACTACCTCTGTACCAAAATGAATGATCGAAAAATTTCAAATGTTTTTCTTGCTTAAAAGCAAAGTTCAAAATATTTTGGTCATTATTTTGAAATGGAGAAATAATAAATCAAAGTCTTTTGACTCTAATCACACCAATTCTATTCAGTTCAATCAGACACTTTTCTTGACTTATTTCTTTGTCTATAAAATACTCCAAGAGAAATTAGTCTAGTCATTACTTACCAAAACCCAGATGTCTTCTCCAAAATCTACACTTTCTTTCAAGGGGCCGAACAATGACCCCAAGAGAATTTGAACCATTAAATACCACTGCTCTGAATTTTAGGATCAAGATCAGAACAACAAAGATACAAATTTGAGCACTTCCCTTTACCTACCTTTCTATTCAAAAGGTCAAAAAAAAAACATGCAACAATTAAAAGAATTACAAACAGGGGATGAAAAGTGCGTACATTTTATCCGCTTCCCAGTTACTCTGAGCCATGGTCACGTTTAACCGCCCAACTTCAATGGCTTTTCAGAAAGTCAATCACAGTACTGTCTCGCCAATCAACTCCTGTAATTCAAACACAACGAAAAGCATCTAATCACAGAATACACAAAAAAGGGAGCAGTCATGCAGAAAAAGACTGTCTTACCATGTAGGATATCTATCAACCAAAACATGCATCTTTCCCACCACCCATATCAAGTTCCGTTTGGCCATCTCTGGTTTTGCGCCAAAGTCATCGCCCAAGAGCCCCGCATTCTTTACATGATTAAGTGCTGTTTCCTGTAAAATAAAGTATTATTTACTCTGGAAATAGACCAAGACTGCAATTAGAGGAAGCAAAGCTACACATGACAAATGGGAGAGGGGAGGGGAAGCACATGTGATTAGACCTTCAACATTTAAACTTCCCCTCACCAAGCTATTGAGAAAAATCATGATCTCCTATAAGTTTAAACTACCTGCAAATGATTCATCAGCGTCTCTACAGATGCTGTTCGATCGGCCCCTATCTCATATGATCTTATAGAAAAGTTTTGACGGAATACCAAACCATCCTGAACAATTCTCCCCAAACCAAACGGGTCCAGATCCGTAAGCATGTCGAGCCTTTTCGTCTTCCATTCAAGCATCATCCATTGCTTCTCTCGCCTAAGAAAATAGTTGTGATGGCGGAAGGAGCATACTCCAATCCGGCAATTGGTTGATAAAAGTTCTAGGGGCGGTGATGTTGCAATATCATCGGTCTTGTAGCCATCCATAACACCAACTCTAGTACCGTTTACCTTTGAAGGTGCTTGTGAACTCGGCCTTGACACGAAAACTCCGAGATGACTTTGTCTTAACTCCTCGCACATCAAGACTACCAGGCATGCCTCCATGTTTGCTAGATGTCTTTGTAACAGACTCGCCTGGGGAAGGAACCTGAAGGAAAGCTGAAGTAGCTGCAGTAGCAACCATGGTGAAATATATTTGTGGCAGTAAGAAACTTTAATGAATTGTCGGCAAATTCCACAATTGGATTGCGCAGATCGGAAGAAATCAGCAAAAATTATTGAAACAACGGCATCTTGTCTCTGCATGACAAAGAAAATGTCCATTCAGAATCCACTCAAACCATGTGCAATAATAAGATCTTTCCAAGTAAAAATATTGCATGCAATATTTAAAGATAAACAAAAATAAAGAGACTGAAAAATCAAAACTTCAGACAAAATAAATAATGTAAAAATTATTATTATTGATAGTAGGATTTAATTTCTTAATGTCAGTTCGGTCCAAACAAAAGCTTATATAAACACACAATTTACTAAATTTCACGTACACTCGAAGTACAAATCTAAATTCCCTATAAACTCAACACCCAATTAGACAAAACCCTATCCTCCCTTCCCCTCCCCTCATTCAAACGTGCACTTACACACACTTAGGATGCGCTCCAGAGTTAAAAAATTGAGAGAAGAGAAAGGAAAGGAGAGGAAGTGTAAACAAATTTTCCTCCCATGGTTGCTCCCAAGTTTTGCAATGAAGGAATTGGAGAGAAATGGAGGGAAAGTAATTGGGATTTTCCCTCCTTCCAAATCCTCCCAAAATTGAGAAGATTTGGGAGGAAAGAAACGCTTGGCTCATAAATTTTTACATAATTCCATTTTTACCCCCCCCCCCTCCCACAAAAAATCAATCAGATATATCGCACAACCACAAAAATCGATCGTCATTTCCCACGCTTTGCTCTACCCACCATTTCTCTGCGTTGCTGAACCCGCCATTTCTCTGCGGCGCTGCTGCTGCCATTTCTCTGCGGCGCTGCTGAACTCCTTCTTCTTCGTTCCAACTGCGAACCAAGCAACTCCATTGTCAAGTTTATGGAAGAGGTATGCCTCACTTAATTGCGTTAATTTGATTCGTTTCTTGATTCTTATCTCTCTGTTTGGATTTAAATTAGTTTTTTGTTGCTTGTTTCTGCTGCTGTATGATCCTCTCACCATTGTTCATTTGGGTTAATTCAATTTTTGCGAATGTGACGAATGTCAGTATTTGGGAATGATCCTCTCACCCTAGTGAAATTTCTTTTTAACAAAGCTTGTGAAATTGCTGATGATTCATGAAGAAGTAAAATATTATTACAACAAATGTATACTCCCTCCGTCTCAAAATAAATTAAAAAATTTAAATTTGCTTTTAATCAAAATTAATTTTTTTAAAATGAAATTTTTTTAGGACGGAGGAAGTACGACTTTGATTTCGTAACTAACTGTGAGATTTTCAATATATGTTTCTATGGTCATAAGATAGGATCTGCATAGAGTTGTTCACTATTACTTTGAATATGCAGAGTCAGATGCAATATTGATATATGTTACCTTGGATATTGTGTTTTTGCTCTCCATCACAATGCCTGGATCAAGTAATTAGTTTCCACATAAAGAAGGGAGCTGAACTATGAAATCATCCAAAGTTTGGCACTTGTATATGCTTAAACTATGCTCATTTGCTCGATGCAATAAGCAAGTGCAGCTTCAAAGTCATCAGGAAAGGTGGCTAAAACATCTTTGAAAGAAATTGTGCATTCATAAACCTAGCAATATCACGAAACTGAACGATTCACAAATTCATATATAACTGCATTAGTGCGCATTAAATTAAAATATATTATGAAGGTTATATCTCAATAATACAGAGATAATCGTGAACAAACATTTAGGAAGGAAGCCACTGAAATCTCACCATTTCAGCCGCTTGAGTAGATTCTCGAATGTGACACCCATAGAGTTCCCTTTTGCATGTGCTTATCAACTTGTTTAGATGTTATGCCATAGTGAACATCTATCTTATAAATATGAGTTTTGATAATTGATAAGTGTTAGTTTTATCTTATTAATTTGCACTATAATTATTGCTTTAAGATTAATTGAAAGTGATAGTTTTATCTTATTAATTTAAAAGATATTGATTCTTGGATGGATGAAGAGGATGAGGAACTAAGAAGATTGCATCGACTCATATTAAATCAACAAATAATGATAGCTCATGTTATATGTCATATTGTGTACTATCTTGCCTATCGAAAATCTCGACTAGTGAATCTTCCAACCGAAGAAGTACGTTTAAGAAGAGATAGAATAAGAGACGAGTTAATGAAAAGCTTATGTGAAGATCAAGAGCAATGTCGTCATTTAATTCGTATGAGACCACGTGCTTTTATAAAGTTGTGCAATATACTTAAAAATGACGATGATCTTGTACCAACTCAACGAGTTTCGATAGAAGAACCACTACAAGAAAAAGGACTATTTACGGCGGTTAAAATCCGCCGTATATAAAACGCGCCCCGCCGTAAATAGTATATACGGCGGACTTTCCGCCGTAAATAGTCCAACGTATAAAGCCTCGCCGTAAATACTATATACGGCGGGGTAACCGCCGTAAATACTATATACGGCGGACACACCACCGTCGTATATAAATGTAGCATTTACGGCGGGTATACCACCGCCGTATATAAATGTAATACAATACGTATTTAAAGGCGTATTTGAGTAATCTTTATACGGCGGTAGGTGTAACCGCCGTAAATAAGAGACGAGTCGTCCGCTCCGTAACGAGTCGTCCCAATTGCACGCCTCATACAATCTTGCACGCCCAATTCAATTTCAATGCCATCTTCAGTTGTCTTATCATTATTATCATTCTTACGCGCCGAAATGTACTCTTCCCCGTGCCTAATCCAATTCTTGTAATCTTTTTGAAATCCCACTTCAATACAATGTGATCTCACGGTTGCACGGTCATTTTGGTAACGATTTGCGCATTTTTTACAAGGACAATATATTTCTTTAACACCAACAGACTTTTTTGAGAATGCAAAATCGAGAAAGTTGTCAACCCCAGACAAATACTCATTTGAAATTCGATTATCCATATCAATCCAACTTTTGTCCATATATGACTTGACTTGATATTTTTAACGTTAAAATACAACCTATATATAAGACCGAGAGACACAAATTTTAGAATAAAAATAAACTCATAAACAAACATAGTCTAAATATGTGTACAACTTTTGTCCAAATATAGATAATACACATTGTTGGAGCCTAGCCTATTAGTCGAACTTGGGCCCATGATATAGTATAACCCTATGACAACATTCATTCGTTCTCTCTCACAAGCCCCCCTAATTGAGAAGCTAATTTAAGGAACTAGGTTGATGTGCAAACAACATCTAGATTGCTAAAAAGATTATGTGCTTTATCAAGTTAGGGCGTGTATATGTCAATGCCGTCAGTTCTTCCTAAATTGTGAACAAGTTCATATGTCAATGTCGGGCCGCTTCTTCCTAAATTGTGAATGAAATGTTCAAGTATATTCACTAGCCGATTGCAATGAATTTGTTGGAATATTGATCGGGACTAAAGATAAATTTATTGTTCATAAGAACAAGGCTAAAAATTGACTTGCATTAGCGCTCGTTAGCCTGTCAGCACTTATCCAAGCAAACAGTCGATGGAAAACTCTCTTATGAAGAGACGTATACCAAGATTCAGATCACTAAGCCGACGCAAATTCAAATTTTGGATTTGACTTTTGGTCCAAAGATTGTTGATGCAAAGATCGTTGAAAGTTAGACATGAGCAACGTGATAAGGAGACACTAAGGGTTGGATAGAAAATCGTGCCTCCCTAGTGATTGAAGGAAATTGATATTTCGATAATCCACTTCATCAAAGTCTCAAAACCGAATTACATAATTGTCCTTTGAAGCAGTGATGAAAGCCACTTCACACCAAAAAAGTATTCCCCAAAACAAAAGAAACCCAATTAATCCTAATGCACGATAGTGTTTAAATAGAGGGGATAAAGAAACAAATCACAAACATCATTTCTCTCTAGTACTCTAATATACTATGCTCCAATGCTTATTATGTCTTTGATAAGAATCTATGCATATCATAACATGGATCTTTTGTCTTGGCTTATCTAGTTGCCTTTAGTTACCCATCATTTTCCCTCTTTATAAAAATTCTCATCCCGGGAGTAGAACCGCAGATTTTATGCCAATATATGAGGATCAATGTACAAATTACGGTTATAAGAAGCTCAAATAGGCAAGCAAGCAGAAAAAACTTCATAGAAAGAAGACACGATCAAACCGGTTGATAAGCATACACAGCGGCACATGTATTAGACCCAAAGAAATCCCAACTCCTAAAGCATATGCATAAGCTAGGCTAATCAACATGTTTTGGAGTATTTTATACCAACGACAACAACAACAACAACATCAACAATAACTCACAACACCAAGAACAAAAAAAACCCAGAAATTAAAAGTAAATTAGAAAAGGGGAAAGAAATGTATACCTGAATGTTGTTGATTGAAGAAATCAAAGCTCAATTTCCCTGTGCCGGAGGAGAGAGAGAGAGACCGAGATACGCTAGAGGAGAGAAAGAGAGAGACCGAGTACGACTCAAGGCCAAGAACAATAAAAACCAAAAATTAAAAGTAAATACCAACTCCGCCGGGATTTGGAGGAGAGAAAGAGATCTTCGTGCCCTAGCTATGGAGATCTTCGTGCCCTAGCTGCTATGGAGGAGAGAAAGAGAGGGAGAGACGACAGAGACTACCGCGAAAGTGAATAGGGAAATTTGGTTTCCCGGTATTTAATAACATTTACGGCGGATATTGTACACCGCCGTAAATAATACACATTATTTACGGCGGACGCGTATTAACTGCCGATAATAGTTACCTATATACGGCGGCTACTGATATACCGCCGTATATACCTTCATTATTTACGTCGAACGCGTATTAACCGCCGATAATAGATAATTATATACGGCGGCTACTGATATACCGCCGTATATAACTTCGATATCATACGCATACATGTGAAATATACGTATTTACTTATTTACGGCGGTCTAGACCGCCGTATATATTAGCTATATACGGCGGTATACATAACCGCCGTATATATATGATATATACGGCGGA
This sequence comes from Adenophora triphylla var. japonica, assembly GCA_022495995.1. Lineage (NCBI taxonomy): Eukaryota > Viridiplantae > Streptophyta > Magnoliopsida > Asterales > Campanulaceae > Adenophora > Adenophora triphylla. The sequence continues at coordinate 52,342 of JAFEMH010005316.1, forward strand.
CGCGTATCCACCGCCGTAAATGAGCTCCGTAAATAGCCTCCTTTCTTGTAGTGAACAAGTAGCTAAGTTCCTTTACACGTTGGCACATGATGTGAGGCAACGACCAATGGCATTCTTCTTCCGTCGAGGTCGTAGTACTATGAGTCGACATTTTCACAATGTTCTTCGGGCCATAATAGAGTTGGAAGATAAATTTATCAAACAACCTACTGGAGTAGAAGTGCCTCCAGAGATAGAGAATAACCCAAGATTTTATCCATATTTTAAGGTACTTTACGTTTAATTAATAATAAGTTTTTGAAACTTTAATTTTAAGATAAAATGTGTTATAATGTTATCTATATGTATCAGAATTCTGTAGGGGCTATTGATGGGACACATATTCGTGCAAAGGTGTCTTCTTCTGATGCACCAAGATATTGAGGGAGGAAAACTTTTCCTACAATGAATGTGCTAGCTTCATGTACATTTGATCTATAGTTTACATATGTTTTACCTGGTTGGGAAGGTACTGCATCTGACTCAAGAATAATTAAAAATGCGCTTACAAGGGAAGATAAACTGCACATTCCAAATGGTAATAAATGTTTCTCAATTTTTGCATTAAATATGCTTCCAAAAATATTATAGTAACAAACTATCGTTCATTATAGGGAAATTTTATCTTGTTGATGCGGGCTTCATGCATAGAAGTGGATTGATTATGCCATTTAGAGGCGTGCGCTATCACTTGAAAGAATATTCCAATCGAGCACCTCAAAACTCTCATGAATTGTTCAATCTTCGACATTCATCCTTACGTAATGCAATTGAAAGGGCTTTTTGTGTGCTTAAGAAAAGATTTGCTATCATAAGGAGTACAGCTGAACCATTTTATTCGGTTGATGTGTAATCAGAGATTCTTCTAGCATGTTGCATTATTCATAATTTCCTAATGGATGAAGATCCCGATGAAAGTCTTATTCGTGAAGTTGACGAAGAAATTTTAAATCAACCTCCACATGAAAACGAAGAATTTGTCGAACCTTTGAGTCACAATCATGATGTTGCACTTGGAAATTATATAAGAAATGGCATAGCGTATGAAATGTGGAATGGTTATGATTTATCTAATGAAGCTTAGTGTTTCTCTTTAGTTTGTGGTTGAATATGTAAAATGATTATTATTTGTCTATAAAAGCCTAGTATTTCTCTGTAAATTTTAGTTGTTTAATCAATGTATTTATACATTGTTTTTATGTAACAGTCAACAGGAGCTTTTCCTTCAAAGGAAACCAAACCGAGAAGGGAAATGTTGGTTTAGACTAATCACATGGATAACTCTTTTATTGAATCCATGTTATATCAACATCATCAGGGAAATCACCAAGATGGTGTTTTCTCGAAATCTTTGCTTATACTGATATGCTAAAGGAAATGAATGAGAAGTTTCCATCAATGAATATTAAAAAGGAAAATTTAAAGAATAGATTGAAAACAATCAAGCAAAATTTTAGCAAGTGTTATGATATATTTAGAAATGCTAGTAACAGCGGATTTGCTTGGAATTCTGAAAGCAAGTTGTGGGAAGCTGAACCTGAAGATTGGGAAATACTCATTCAGGTATCTTCTCAACTTCCTTGTATAAATTATGTTGTCGAAGAAGTGTAATTATGACTGATTTTTTTAATGTGTTTGACACATGTAGTCTAAGCCAGAAGCGGCAGAATGGAAGACTAAAACCATTAATAAATACGAGGATCTTGAAGAGCTTTTTGGCAAAGATAGGGCAAATGGTCAAGGTGCTGAAACGGCCAAGGAAAAAAACGTCGGTGGGCTAAGACAAAGGCCCACTCAGTTGACAACGTGGAAACAATTGATGATATCGACTTCCGAATCTCTCGCGATGAATATAATTTGGAAGGCTTTTTCGTGGACTTAGAAGGTGACGATGTCGAGATCCTACCCGATGGAAAAGCGTTTCAAGTACCTTCTCAAAGTGTCTCATACTCCAAAGGAAAAAGGAAGAAGACTGAAACTATGGAAGAGATAATGAAAACTTCAGTTGATAAAATTTCCAATGCAATTGAAAGAAGCACCGATGCTATTTTGAAATCAAGTGCGTCAATTGCAAAATTTCAGTCTAGAGTGATTTCATCGGAAGAAATTACGGAGGAATTGGAGAAGATGGGTGTAGAAGGCAAATTTTTTGATGATGCATTTGAATTACTAACCGATAATCCTGAAAAAGCGAAGAAGTTATTTGGTTATCCAAAAAAGGGACGATTCGAGTATTTGGAGAAGCTTGTTTATCAAATCTGAAAAAAAATTAAATGGTGTTAGAAGTTCTTTTTGGATTTATGTGTAAGAAACTTCTATATATGTGTATATTATTATGCCTGGACTTCTTAAACTCTTCTAGGAAACCAGCAGGTTCCAAAATGGTGTTAGAAGTTCTTTTTGGATTTATGTCTAAGAAACTTCTATATATGTATCATCTATCTCTTGCTGCCTACTTTAATTTATCTGTCCCAATAAGAAAGTGTTCGTGAATTGGTTACGATTAACTGGGGATGCCCAAGTGTTGAAATGTTGCTGACTCTTCTTTAGTTGTTATAGCAAATGTGATCAGAGATTTTGTTATTATTTTGTATATGTATGAACTTAATAGTGTGTAGTTGATGTTCATCTGATGTTAGGGTGAGGACACATAGTGGGTAGATGTGGAGCTTCAGCATTCAGAACCTTCTGAGGGTGATTGGGTTGGAGTCTTTTCTCCTGCAAAATTCAAGTAATGCCCATCTCAAAGGTATGGATTTCATCCTTTAACATGTTTAGCATTTATAGACATAGCCTTCTATGTATGATGGAGTGAAATTCAGTAATTTAGACTAACCAGTTTCTAATCTATAAGAATTAATCCTTCTGTAGAGTTAACTATGTGTTTTCGTGCTAACTTTGGGAACTGATAGATGACAAGTTTAGCCATGGTTTGGTCCTTTATGTTTTTGCTAATTTACTGCTTGTCTTAAATACTGCAGGTACAGATGATGATGATGGTGATGCAGAAGCAGATGATGGTGAGTATCTGATATGCATGCTATTAGTAAAGGCTAGGAGCTTAGCCATGGTTTGATCCCTTACGTTTTTGCTTATTACCAGTGGATTCATACAAGACTTAATTATGTTTGTTTAGTGTAGCCAATTTTCCCATCTCTCTTTGTTCTCTACTTTCAAAACTCCTTTGTTCTCATAAATTAGGGTGTCAGATGCTTGGTTTCATTCATGGGGTAACAATTGTTATATGACTCTACAATTTTCTGCTACCAGCCAGAGCATCAACAGCTTATTTTGGATTGTGGTGCATTGCCTCATCTCGTGAATCTGGTGAAGAGACACAAAGATGCCTCTAGCTCTCGGGCTGCTAACAGAGTCATTCGGAGGGCAGCTGATGCAATTACTAATATTACACATGAAAATAACTCCATTAAAACCTGTGTTAGGTTTGCTTATTTTTTGGGTTTTCTTCTAATAGCATACACATAAATGTCTATTATCTTCTCTGCTCATCTGGACTCTACTTACAGGTTAGAAGGTGGAATTCCGCCTCTTGTTGAGTTGCTTAAATTTTGTGATGCTAAGGTACAGCGAGCTGCAGCAGGAGCCCTACGTACGTTGGCATTTAAAAACGATGAAAATAAGAATCTGGTAATGTTTCTTTTCTTGAAGCTGCAACTTTTCAGATGTGATGAGCCTTCATTGAAACATACAAAAGTCCTTATTTTGCATATTGTAGAATGCAATGCTCTCCCAACTCTGGTTCTAATGCTTAGATCTCATGATACTGCTATCCATTATGAGGCGATAAGATCTCGTTCTATTTTTCAACAGATATCTATTGTCATACTTACTTTACTGCATGATAGTGGAATGTTGTACTTCTACTTGCTCTGTTATTTGCTTTATATATGTTTTCTGCTTTGCAGGTTGGTGTAATTGGAAATCTGGTACGCTCCTCAGTCCTCCCCAAGCATCAAGAGAGAAGTTCTACTTGCTGGAGCTTTACAACCTGTAATTGGGTTGTTAAGGTAAATTCTGGTGGTCACCCTCACTTTTTCCAAATTTCTTGGTTCTGCACAGTGCACAGAGCAAATTCCTCCAGCTATTTTCTTATGGATGTGCTATTATTAAAGTCTTGTGAGGGTACAAATGTAATTTTGTTTTATTTTCTCTCATTTCTTTCCAAAACTCCGGAGCATGGAAAGGAAAATAAGAGTGTTTCCTCCCATTTCTTTCCTAACTCGGGAAGTTGTTGAAAGGATTTTAAATTTTCTTCCCTTCTCTTCCTTCCCCTCCCTTTCTCTCCACTTCCTTTCTTTTCTTCCCATTAAAAACTCTGGAGCGCACCCTTACACGCTAGTGACTCTCTTCTCCTCCCTCTCCGATTTCTCTCTTTCTGTTTACTTTTTTCTCCGACCGTCCAAGGTCATCTTCTCCAATTCCGACCATCTTCTCCTCCTTTATTTGGCTCTTTCTCTCTCTGCACTTGAAACAACAAACTTGCCTCAGATTTGGCTGCCTATCACATCAGATATATGGTCGCTCTTCTCCGGCGAACCACATATCTAGTTTGCTTATCTCCATTCCTTCGTCTTCTTTGTTCAGATCTGTTGGTTTCTCCGACACCGTCTCAAATCCGTCAGTTTGGATTCCTCTGGTTCACGTCTCCGGAAGCCATGGTGATCTGAACTTCCGATCTACAGTATCTTCGGCACTTTGTCTTATCATCTTCATAATAAAATATGAGATTCTTTTTTTAGGGATTCGAAACCCTCCACCCCCATTAGCCAGAACAAAAACCAATAAAAATCTTATATTGAAAATTCTTTATAAACTCACGCTTAGTTCGCTCTTATATCTAAGGTATAAAACTAGAATTACTCTTATATTCTTATTCTAATAATTCTTAACATTTTCTTATAAAATAAAAAAAAAAATCTCATATTTTATTAACCAATCCACTAGAAAAAAATTATTAATATATATATATATATTAGGGGTGTGCTCGGTCCGGTTTGGTTCGGTTTTGGGCTAAAACCGAAATCAAACCGAAAGATATCGGTTTTTGTATTTTAAAACCATTAAGCTTCGGTTTTATTTGGTTTCGGTTTTATTCGGTTTGGTGTCGGTTTGGTTCGGTGTCGTTCGGTTTCAACAAGATGAGAAGAACATGCATATATTGATGGTTGGATTATGATAGTTACATTCAGCAAGATGAAATTTATTAATCCCTCATTAACAAAGCAAGATGAGAAGATGCAATACTAAAGTACTTAAGATTTTCATGACAAATTTAAGTGTTCCACCTGCCAATACAAATAACAGTTAAACTAGCGTAAGTATAATTTTAACTCCAAAGCAAGATGAGAAGATGAAATTTATATACTATATATTAAAATAACACGTCGTTTTAATAATATCGGTTCGGTTCAGTTTTATTGGCTCGATTTTTCATTTGAAACCAAAACCGAAACCGAAAGTTTCGGTTTTTAAATGGTTAAAATCATTAACATTTCGGTTTTGTCGGTTTCGGTTTTATCGGTTCGGTTTTCTCAGTTTCGGTCCGGTTTTTTCGATTTTTCGGTTTTGTTGCACACCCCTAATATATACTCCCTCCGTCCCAGCCCACTGTAAACCAAAAAAAATGGCACACCAATTAAGAAATATTATTAAGATAATGAAAATGTGTGGTAGAAAATGAAGAGAGAGAATGAGTGGAGTAAATAGTAGGTTGGTTGAATAAATTGTGTATGGATACATGAGTGGAGTTATATGAGTGGGTGGGTAGGAAGATATATATAAATATATAAAGGACATTCCATTTATGACATATATACATATATATATATACAAAAGGAAATAAGTTTACATATATACATATATACATATATATATATACATATATATATATATATATATGAGTAATTCTAGTCATATACATTTAAATATAGAAACACACCGGTAGGAGTAATGTTGTGTTTCTAAGCATCGTGAGTTTATATGAAATTTTAACAATTCTATGGGTATTTATGAGTTTTTGGTATTACTGAGTAGGTCTAAGGTCCGAAGCCCTTGATAGTATAATTGATGATGTATCAATTACGAGTTTTAAATTTATATTTAATAAAATTATATCAGCCTAAGTACATTCATAATAGTGCGAAAAAATATTAATATTGATAGTTTTTTCAATTTATTTCAATTATTATTTTTTCTTACATGCCTATTGCAATTTCTGTTAGAAAAAATAATTTAATATTGATAGTTTTTTCAATTTATTTCAGTTATTATTTTTTCTTACATGCCTATTGCAATTTTTGTTAGAAAAATTAATTTTTTTAGGGGACATGTGTCATTCTCTTAATTGCTCTCTTTCCTTGGCAAAATGTCATCTGAGAGACATAATTTGAGTTTTGTCATGGATTTTTTTCTCAAATAATTTCATTTTAAAAATATACTAAATCCCAAAATACCAAAATAACTCACATTTGAAACTATTTTTCAAAATGGTCAACTTTTTAGAACTCGCTACACGGTGTAGCGAGTTTAACATGTTACCATTGAAACTCGTTATACCACGTAGCGAGTTTAGTTTAATTAGTGTTAATCTCGTTAGCGTTTAATTGGTAATTATAATAACCTAAATCGGTCATGAAACTCGCTACACGGTGTAGCGAGTTCTAAAAAAAAAACATCGATCAAGGAAGTTGTGACTGATGTACGCCATGCAAATAAATTCAATTTTGTACACCCAAGCGGCCAGACACACTTCTACCTCTATTAAATACCTGTACCGATACCATTGGGCCTTTTTACCTTTCTTTCCTTCGGCTAGGCCTTTTCTCCTTTCTTTCCTTCTTTCAGACTATCCCCATCAGTGGCCCAATCCAACCTCAAATAAAATATTAATTTCTCTCACTTTCATATACACAACTCCCAACCTTATATAATTTATACTCTCATCAGTCAGTGACCCAACCCAACCTTTTAATAAAATATTTATTTTTCTTTACTCCAACTTACCTAAAATACTTATCATTCTAATTTTTTAAATAATGTATTAGTAATAATATTTCTAAAATTACCCGTACAATTATTAAAAATAATTATCCATACAATTATAAAAAAAAATATGAATTTTGATATATTTTTTATTTTGTTATTTTATATAATTATATAAAGGGTTTTGTTAGGATACCCCCATAGGAGTTTCCTAACATGTGACCCTTTTTTTTTTTTTTTTGACAAAAACACAATTTCCTTTACAAAGTAGCAAGTTAATTAAAGAGGACATGTGAGTAATTAACCAAGCACATATGGGACCACTACTTCAATCCTCCATCTTTCCCAAATCAATCATTCTCTCTCTCTCTCTCTCTCTCTCTCTCTCTCTCTCTCTCTCTCTCTCTCTCTCTCTCCCTCCTCCATCTTCCCCAAATCAACCATTCTCTCTCTCTCTCTCCCTCCCTCTCCCTTCTCTCTCTCTCTCCCTCTCCCTCTCCTTCTCCATTTTTTCCAGATTTAATTATTTGTAAGGGCTGGGACCCACTACTTCAATCCTCCATCTTCCCCAAATGTGCTTGGTTAATTACTCGCATGTCCTTTTTAATTAACTTGCTACTTTGTAAAGGAAATGGTGTTTTTATCAAAAAAAAAAAAAAAAATGGGTCACATGTTAGGATACTCCTACGATGGGTATCCTAACAAAACCCTTATATAAAATATACTAATTTTAAAAATATATTTATATAAACACATGTCACCCAATGAAATGGTGACATGTGTACAAAATATGGGAACAATTTTGGTGACCCAACCTGGAGGTTTGGGGGTTGGCTGGCCGCCCTAGGTTTGCCTAGGGGTGTCAGCGGTTCGGTTCAAACCGCGGTTTGAGATCGAACCGAACCAAACTATGTGGTTTGGTTTGATTTTTGACAATTAACGGTTCAGCTCGATTCCAAAAAATTATAAATCATGCGGTTCGGTTTGATTTGCGGTCTGACTCCTCCAAACCGAACCAAACCAAATCATTTCAAGCTGAACCGCCAAACCAAACCATCGAGTTGAACCGCCAAACCGAACCACTGAGCTGAACCGCCAAACCGTTATCTTAACCATTGATTATTTTTGATTTATTTTCCACCATTGATTTTTCAAACCCTAATCACATATTTCAAAATCTAAACTATACTATTTTTAATTGGGTATCTAAGTGTACATTACTCATTTTTCATGTCCTTTATTCCTAATGAGTGTGATTTGTGATCGAAATAAGTTTATATATCAGGGTCAGAAACAATATTAGCAGTAATGTTGGAGATATTGATGTAGCATCTGTTCCATGCGATTTTGGACGAGCAATTGGTAATAAGGTTATCACTCATTGTCTTTTTCAGATTTGTCATGAATTTAGGGAAAATAAAGCTCATATATGTGGTAATCTTGTATGCTTATCTCAGAACCATCTTCTCAACTCGTCTATCCAAAGTTAATTTTACTTCTTAAATTTGACATTATCTTAGCAGTATTTGACCACTTATCTGTTTGGATCGCGGTCTAGACCGCAGTTCGGACCGCAGTTTGAACCGTTTAATGAAATCGCGGTTTGAGACCGAACCGAATCAAATCGAGGTGATTTGGTTCGGTTCGATTTGAAATTTTCCATGGTTCGATTTGGTTTGGAATTTCTCTAAACCTAGTACTAGCGATTTGATCTCTAAATTTGTCCAAACCGAACCATTTACACCCCTAAGGTTGCCCATTTCCATCACTTTTTTTTTCTTTTTTTGTGTTGACCCTAGTGGTGACCCAACAATGGGAGTCACCGATAGGTGTAGTCTCAGCAATACTCTCATCTCACAACTCATTGAGTCCAAATAAATATCAACAAAATTATTCAATCGAGAGAAAGGGTCGGCTTCCCAAGTCATCTTATTTTTCATCAATCAAATTGGGGGTCCACAGGAGTGAACTGAGCCGGTTACCTACTGTCCTCAAGTCTCGCGACAAAATCGGTCTTCACGATTTTCTTGACCGGTTATTTTTAGGCTCTACAGATTTCTTCTCCTTTGGTTCCATCGGTTCCTTCTTTTTTGGCTATACCGAGTGAAATCGCTACACGGTGTAGCGATTTAGGTTATTGTAATTACCAATTAAACGCCAATGAGGTTAACCCTAATTAAACTAAACTCGCTACATGATGTAGCGAGTTTGAACGGTAACATATTTTGAATTCTCTACGCCGAGTAGCGAGTTCTAAAAAGTTGGTCATTTTGAAAAATAGTTTCAAATGTAAGTTATTTTGGGATTTCTAATTTTAAAATGAAATTATTTGAGAATATTTTTTTTTGTCATGGATGACATTCTTAAATGTTAGGGGTCGTTTGTTTTTATGTTTTCAGCCTTAAATGCCTCTTAACTCTTATTCATTAAGAGGATTAGAAAAATAAGTGTGTTTGTTTTTTTTTTTGAAATAAGACTTAAAGGCTCTTAAAAGCCTCTTAATTTTAAGAGGTTAAAATGTTGCTGAATTGCCTCTGAAAGCCTCTGAAAGCCACTGTTTCATATTTGGTTTTGGGTAATTTTTTTTAAACTGCATTTCTTGTTTCATAATGCATTTAAGTTTTTTTTTTTTTTTTTATTTTTTTTTTAACTGTTTCGTATAATGAATTCGTATACAAAATCAAACAACTTATCCAATTCGAATTCGGTTTTCGATTGTCGCCTCTTAATCATTCACCATTTTCGTAACCGAAATCGATTCCAAAGACTTATCACTTAAAAAAAACAAAAACCCCCTTAGTGTGGGAGACATTGTTCCCACCCAAGCATAAATTACCTATTCCATGAAATTATGTCATGAACGGAGATGCTCTCGAAAACTTTTCTAAAATGATGATAAATGTGGAACCCATTTATCCATTCGACTTAAATTGTAAACCTCACTTGTTATACCTTCTAATTTTTTTCCCTTACATACTTAAATTGTCGCTCTCACTTGTTATATCTATGCTTAGACTATCCCCATCAGTGACCCAACCCAACCCAACCTCAAATTAAATATTAATTTTTCTCACTTTCATATACTTCACTCCCAACCTTATATAATTTATACTCCCATCAGTGATCCAACCCAACCTTTTAATAAAATGTTTATTTTTCTTTACTCCAACTTACCTAATATACTTATCGTTTTAAATAATGTATTAGTAATAATATTTCTAAAATTACCCGTACAATTATGAAAAATAATTACCCATATAATTATAAAAAATTATGAATTTTGATATATTTTTTATTTTATTTAATTATATAAAATATACTAGTTTTAAATATCTATAGTATAAATCACACCTCCACTATCTACAGTACTATGAACAGTTTCATCTGTCGAATTTCCCATTTTGCCCTCACTAAGTTGTCCCTTTCCCATTTTGCCCTTTAAATTTATTTATTTTTTAAATTAAAAAAAAAACGTGTCCTTGGACACGGGCTTAATTAAAAAAAAAAAAAAATGTGCCCTCGGACACGGGCTTTTACTAGTATATTTATATAAATACATGCCACCCAATCATTGGGTGACATGTGTACACATTTTGGTGACCCATCTTGGGCCAACTTGGGGTTGGCTGGCCGCCCAGGTTGCTGATTTTCCATGACTTTCACTTTTTTTTTTCTTGTCATATTCTACGACCCACATTGGTGACCTTCCACCTTGGGTCGTAGAATAGGACAAGAAAAAAAAAGTGAAAGTCATGGAAAATCAGTAACCTGGGCGGCCAGCCAACCCCAAGTTGGGTCATCAAATTGTGTACACATGTCACCCAATGATTGTGTGGCATATATTTATATAAATATATATTAAAACTAGTATATTTTATATAATTATATAAAATAATAAAATAAAAAATATATCAAAATTTATAATTTTTTTTATAATTGTATGGGTAATTATTTTTAATAATTGTACGAGTAATTTTAGAAATATTATTACTAATACATTATTTAAAAAAATAAAATGATAAGTATTTTAGGTAAGTTGGAGTAAAGAAAAATAAACATTTTATTAAAAGGTTGGGTTGGGTTGGGTTGGGTCACTGATGGGAGTATAAATTATACTCCCTCCGTCCCATATTAGTGTGAACCAAATATTTGGGCACACAAATTAAGAAAAAGTAAGAGAGATAAATAGTGAAAGGAGATGTTTGTGAGTATGAAAAATTAAATAGGAGAGAGAATGAGTGGGAGGAATAGTAAGTTGATTGGTGTTGTGAGTGTAAAAGTAAAGTAGGAGAGAGAATGAGTAGGTGGAATAGTAAAGATTCTTTGCCATTTTGGACAGTCCACACTAATCTGGGATGGACCAAAAGGGAAATAAGTCCACACTAATGTGGGACGGAGGGAGTATAAGGTTGGGAGTGGTGTATATGGAAGTGAGAGAAATTAATACTTCCTCCGTCCCACACCAAGGTTCCTTGGGTGGAATTTCACGTTTCTTAAGATTTTTTTTTTTGAAAGTTGGTAGAAGATTAGAGGTGAGAGAATGCAAAAGTTAAATGTGGGGTAGGAAATAGTAGTTAATGATTGGTTTTTTTTAAAGTGGATAGAAGATTAGAGAAGAGAGAATGTAAAAGTTAAATGTGGGGTAGGAAATAGTAGTTAATGATTGATTTTTTGTAAATATGTTAACTTTATAAGGGTATAATGAATGATTTTTTTGTAAATATATTAAATCATAAGTGTATAAATATATTCAAAACTTGCCATTTATGGAAGGGGACCTTGAAGTGGGACGGACCAAAAGAGAAAGTAGGAACCTTGAAGTGGGACGGAGGGAGTATTTTATTTGTGGTGAAGTTGGGTTGGGTCACTGATGGGGATAGTCTTAGGTGGACCACCGTCAACACTCAATTTTCAAAAAGTTCATATTTTTTTAAGTCTCTTATGTGAAACAAATTATTATTCCGTCCCTAAATAAATATCTAATTGTTTAGAGAATCCAAATTATATTTAGAAAATTTTATTGAAAATGTTTATTTTTTATACATTTAAAAAGTAAAGTTGCATACATATTTTTTACCCATTTTCTAAACGACATCTTTTGCAAGTAAAAAATAGACTAGTGAAAAAAAGATGACAAAGAAATATATAGGTATAAAGCTTTTTAAAACCATGACATTCTTTTTGGAAAAAAAAAAACTTGAAAATTAACATTTAATAAAGATATAAAATAGTAATGAATACAAAGTAAAACAAATAAAACACACGCTTACAAAATTTGCTTAATCATTCATTTTACGATTTATGAAAACAACGATTTGTGAAAAATAATAACAGAGATCAAATTTGAGAAAGTTTACTCTGTACATTCTCAATATCCCCCCCCTCTCCTCACACTTTCACCCTCACTTGACCCTTTTTGTAAGTTATTGAACGTTATAACAAAATTCTTGTTGTTGATAGTTTTTACAAACGTCAAACTAACACAAATTTAAACTTGAATTCATTATTTGATTGTAAATTACTTCAATTATGTCGTTTTCAAAGTAATTTGGGGTTAAAATTTTCATGATTTCATTTATTATAACTAACTAGTGAGTAACCCGTCGAGATTCGACGGGCATATTAAGGCTTATTATTACTTATTGCTATAATCTGTAATTTCATTTAAATAAACGAAAACAATATGTTAGGTTTATATTCAACAATAAAAAAGTGAGACGATCATTTTGGGACAGAGGGAGTATCCTGTACACACAGAAAATCACATTACTACATTCAGACTAACTCCATTTAGCCTATATGTGTTGGAATGACCAAACATATTTTGGTCACAAAAATCTATTTTTATTATAAAAATAAAAATGTGTGTACACTTGATCACCGATTTTTTTAAGAAATGGAGAAGATATAATTTACACAATAAAACTGATAGTTTCAAGAAAACAAACATCAAAAATGATAAAATTAAAGAAATAGAAAAACATATATAATGAGTGGGAGATTTTACAAAGCTACCTTAGTTTCATAATCCTTACTGTGACATATTGTACTTACTTAAGACTATTAAATTTTCATTAAGACTTGTTCATTACTCTAATTGATTAAAAAAAATGTGCCAAGTAAAGTGGAATAGACCAAAATAATTAATTTAGTGACAAGTGAAGTGGATTATTTGCAATTACAGTAAAACTGTAACTCATGAAAAATGAGAGAGAGATAGTGTGTGTCTTACATTTGTAGCGTAGCAGCAAGTCTTTCACAGTAAAAATTTGAAATCCAATACTTGACATTAACTACATCAGTAGAAGTTACAAATAGTCAAGTTAACTACATAAATATAATCACTAACAAACTCCGTTCCAAAATCACATGATTAACTTATTAATATTTATATATTAAAATTACCTCACAATTTGTGAAAAATTTCTTTATACAGCACATTAGTTGTGGTATCATGCGTCTGGCCATCTTTTTCACAAATGAGAACTTTGAGACCTTTTTTACTGGTGACTCTTGATATTGCCACATACAACTGACCGTGGCTAAATACAGGTCGGGGAAGGTAGAGCCCAACGTGTGAAAGTGATTGCCCCTGACTCTTATTTATAGTTATAGCAAAGCAAACGACCAAAGGGAATTATCTCCGTTGAAACTTCACGAAAAATTTTGTCAAATCTGATGGGCTCAAGATCATTCTAGGAATAAAAACCTTCATTCCAACATTTTTACCCGACAATATTTTTGCTTCAACTACGTGCTTTCCAAGATTTATGACAATCATTCTCGTTCCATTGCATAATTCTGAAGCTTGATCAATATTCCTGAGCAGTATGACCATACACCCAATTTTAAGCTTGATGATGTGATTTGGCAAATCTCGAGCATTTAATCGTATTTAGAAACTCAACTGGAAAACATCCTCATGTCATGTAATATCTCCATCCTCCTTACTGATGCTATCTGAACTCATATACTCCACCTCTTCACCGGGCAACAATGACATCACATAATCATTTATGCAATCTACTATTTCATTCGTTGGTGCCAAAACAACTCTACTCTGAAATAATCCATCAAGAAACATATTTTTTAATATGTCAGGATATGTATATTCAACGATAGCTGCAATAGGATCATCTGCATCTCTTATAAGAATGTCATCTGGTATCTTAATATCAGCTTCTCCGTCATTTTCTTCACTAACATTTCCATCTCCGACCTGTAATATCCATTCAGCAAAATCCCTAATCTCTGAAACATCTGAAGAAGATGAACCGACCTATGTATAGACAATATTGTTACTATAAAACATTTAAATAAATGAAAAACGGAAACATAAAATATATAATTTTTTATAGCAGATGAGATTACCTGCAACCCCATGTTTTTTGTCAATTTAAGGACTTCACATGAATTCCAAAATTTAGATGAACTGATGATAGCATGCACAATATCATGTAGGCTTCCTTTAGGAATAATCGACAATATTTGCCTGACATCACCTCCTAACACAACAACTAATCCACCGAAGGGCTTATCAGAGCATCGACCGTCAGAAGTACGCATAATGTCCCTCAAGCTCCTATCAAGAGCCTCGAAGCAGTGCTTGTGGGTCATTGGAGCCCTCATCCCAAATTATTAGCTTTGTTTTCTTTAGAAGACCACACACTTCATAATTCGGCTTGATCTTGCTGCAAGTTGAGCTTTCATGGACCTGGATGGGTATACCGAATCTAGAGTGAGCAGTTCTGCCCCTAGAAAGATGCAAAGAAGCTATACCGCTAGAATCCACCGGAAGAACTATATCCTTCCTGCTTCTTAAGGTCGAGCACAATGTCTTCCATATGAAAGTCTTTCCCGTACCTCCATACCCATACAAAAAGAACACACCGCCATTGTCATTATCAACTGCAGTCATAATCTTATCATAAACCATTTTTTGCTCTTCGGTCAAACATGCATATAATCTAGAGTATTCAGCCTTCATCTCATTTATATCATATGACATTTTATCTAATATTAGCATATTTTCCGCATCACAAATGACAGAACTGATAGGTTTAAGCATATCCTTAAAATTATGGAGACCGTTACAATTCGCTGCAAGTAACTTATTAATTTCTTCCAATGCAAAATTTTTAACTTGCTCGTCACTAAGTGTTAGACCTGTATATAAACAGTAGATTCAAATTAAGAAGTAAATGCTCATAAAAATGATAACCAAAATTTAGCTAAAAAAATAATAATATATGAAACATGAAACATGAACCATCAAATAAACTATAAGATAAATCATAAAATTATTAAATCAAACATTATAAAAGATTTATCGGGATTGTTAAAATTCTTTTGATGCTTGTAGATGATATCATCTGAGAGAAGTTGCCAAGTTTTATTCCATACGTCATGTGGCCTCGACATACTATTAGATAGTAGTAGCATAGCTAATAGTCTTCTTAAGTAATCTGGGGACCCCCATTCACTTGCTTCTTTTATTTCATCAACATATTCTTTATCATCATCTAACAATCATACAGCATAACATGCTGCTTTGTAATCAGGGTGCACAATGGTGTCTACAGTTTTCAAATTATCATGACTTGTAGCACCAGCAATATGATTTAACATCAACCTCATATAATAGATATCACCTGAGAGAAGGTAATGATATAGGTAATGTGAGTATTAGTATTGTGTTCAAAAATTAAATGGCGAAAAAGCTAAAATATATGATGAGTACTTGCTATTTTTTATTGTTAAAAAAAGATCGTCTCATTTCCAAAATTGTTAGGTTAAAATAATTAAACTTTCAAAAAATTCAATCAAAGAAGGAGGGAGGAAGGAGAGAATGAGAGTTTAACATACACAATCTCAAGTATAAACATTATGCTATATACATTGTTGTCAATACAAAAATATCAAGTATCATCAACGCATTCATCGGGACAAATATCCAAGATTGCTAGATATATTGGCAATCAAAAATGTTATTTTCTTTTGACAATTGAAAAATCTAAGTAAATTTGCTATTTCCTTGATAGAAGTAAATGATTTTACGTAGTGTTATTTAAAAACTCATATAGAAGTCACTTTGACGTCTAAGCATGGAACCTTTCATAATAAGATGCATTTACAGAAGGAAAACCGTTGATTATGTCATGGAGTTGAAGTTAGAAACTTGGTGATACCGGAGTATGGCATGGTAAATTTACATCTTATGCCCAATATATTATGTTGCAAAAAGATCAAGAAAATTTGATCACAGAAGCTGATTCCAGAATATGGAGTGCTGGAATTTGAGTCAACTTGGCTGAATAAACTAAATAGACTCGAAATGATCTAGAAGGGGTGGAGTAAATGGTTGGAAAGATCTGTGAGTCTATTTTCTAACAAAAAAATCGGTTCGCAAAAATAGTGTTTGGGCACGGAGTTATTGCAGTTTTGGTCAAGGCGCGCTTTGTTGACTGCATAACACTTCAAAATATGCAGTACTGAAATTTGAAGGAACTTTGCTGAATAAACTGTATCGACTCGAAAGGATCTAGAAGGGGTGGAGTACATGGTTGGAAAGATCTATGAGTTTATTTTCTAACAAAAAAATCAGTTCGTAAAAATAGTGTTTGGGCACAGAGTTATTGCAGTTTTGGTCAAGGCGCGCTTTGCTGACTGCATAACACTTCAAAATATGCAGTGCTGGAAATTTGAGTCAACTTGGTTGATTAAACTGTATCGACTCGAAAGAATATAGAAGGGGTGGAGTACATGGTTGGAAAGATCTGTGAGTCTATTTTCTAACAAAAAAATTGGTTCGCAAAAATAGTGTTTGGGCACAGAGTTATTGCAGTTTTGATCAAGGCGGGCTTTGCTGACTGCACAACACTTCAACACATCGATTGGAATTTGAATTTTCTAGTAATATCATGTAGTTCTATGCAAATGACAAAAGTATCATTATTTTCTTCATCTTTACTCGTTATACAAACTTCAATTGACCCAAAATTCCAAAAGTTTAATGCAGAATTTGTAAAGAAAACAAAGTAGCATACTCCCTCCATTCCAAGTGACACTTTTAATTATAAAGGAAAGAACACAATAAACATTTATTTTGGAACAGATGGAGTAATACAATTGAGTTATTTAAGACATTTTTTTCAAACACTTAACATATGTGAGGGGTTAACTAATGTGGGATTGATTCAGGATTTCATGTATTTTGATACACCACTTATATGACTGGGGTTTTAGGCCTCCAAATTCTTCTCTTGTTCAAAGATGGAGTCTCTTTTTCAAGAAGCTTTTTTTTTTCCTTCCAAAAATTTAAAGTTGATTTTTTTTTAGAATCTGAATGCATGATTATACACATTGTTATGAGTGTCTAAAAAATAAAAGAGAGTTGAGAAAAAACAATAATATAACAATAGTAGATCGCATCGACGTCAGATAGTAGATATCACCTGAATTCATAGGGACATGATAAATTCATCCTATTGATGTGCCTTTCTTTCTAGGATGTCATTCTCGCTTTAGCTTATCCCACTCAAATTGCGCGGGAATTCATTATACTTGTACTGTCGAGCCTTCTCACGATTATACTTCATCCATTGTAAAAATTGTGATTGACTAACAGTAGGCTTATCCACAACATCCGGAAGATAATCACCATCCTTGATTGAAATGTTTTGGTCTCCTTCTAAATGAAAAGATAATCGCTCTACAAGTGGTGATTCTATAGTTTGATGGATTCTAGTTATCTTTGATGTTAATTAGTTTTGCTTGTTATTGATTTTAGTTTTGAAGTGATCACGCTCGAAAAAAACTCAATTTTTTCTTACTTCCAATCGCTATGAGTTTGATTTTTCATTTTTGTAAAAAAAATAGGCATAAGCTCAAGTTCAACTCATTAATACTCGAGTTCTATAAAAGCTCAAGTTATTAGTAAGACCATCCACTATGGTGACTCTCCAAGTGAGAGTCACCCCCCAAAAGAAAAAAAAAAAAATGAAAAAGCAAAGGAAAGTCACGATCGAGCATGACTCCGGGCAATCAGCCAACCGGCGGTTGACCCCGGTTGGGCATTTTCTTTTTTTTCTTTTTTTTGTTTTTTTGATTAAATTATTTTGATTTTGTATTTATATAAATATATTTTTAAAAATAATATATTTTATATATTAATTTTATTTTTAAAAGGTTCGGTTGGGTTGGGTTGGGTCGAGGTCACTGATGGGAGTATAAATTATATAAGGTTGAAAGTGTGTATATGGAAGTGAGAGAAATTAATATTTTATTTGAGGTTGGGTTGGGTCAGGGTCACTGATGGGGATGGTCTAAGCAAACAATCAACTCAAAACTCGATACAACTCGAGTTCAAACTTCACGATCTACTCGAAACTCGAGTTTGAACTTAACTTGTTCAAAACCCAAATTATTATGATGGTATATGACTTTTACATTTGATTGCATAACCACTTTATTAAATGATTTATATTTATTTCAATAACCTTAATCAATACTACCCCATTGTTTTATTTTCTTCCTTGTTACCTCTAATTCTCTCCTCAATCCAATACCCTTCTTCCACGATCACAGAAGTTGATTGGATTGTACGGTTAAAATAACTCCGTTCAGTGATCCAAAGTGTAAAAGAATGAATATAACAGAGTGCATCAGCCAGCCACTGTAGAGTATCCTCAAGGATAGACTCTTAAACAAAGAGCTCCAATTAGGTTCAAAGTGAAGAAATATTACATGATACATCATTTGCACTATAATCTTTTAATATTGAATCATAAAAACCATAGCAATAGAAATAAAATCTGATTAATAGATCAACAAAATGTTATCAAACTACTAATATATTGGAACAACGCTGATTTTAATAAATTTGTAAAGAGAATGATTATAAAAAATCACCAAAACATAAAAAAAAATGGAGAAATAAAATTTCGAATCGAATCAAGCTGCACAATTAAATTAAGTTTATATCGGAAAAAAAAACGGAAAATGTGGACGAGCAACAATCGAATCGCCAATTTGGATTTGACGACTGAAACGATATCTCTCCTTCATTGATTTACCTCCTCTTCTTTATTAATATCAATGCAGAGACAAATCAATTTTGTCTCCCATTTTTTCTGATATTCGAACAGAGGATTAGGTTTTCTTAAATCAAAATTCACAAATAAAATCAAACAAAGACTGAATAAACAAATATACGCCAAAAATACAAGACAAGCCAGAGAGAAGGCGAGAGCAACTTGTTTAATCGAAACCTAATAGATGACGGCAGTGATAATAATTGAAAGTAGATCGGCGGAACTGAATTGCGAATGAACATGTATGCTTGTATGTTTATATAGAAAATAATTGACATACGGGAGAATTACATAATAATGACATGTCTATGTCATAATAATTACATGATTTAATGTAAAAACTCTAAATGTTTATCTTTTAATATATTATATAAATATTAACTTTTTTTTATTTTGATATACTTTCTAAATATTTTGATTATGTTTAATTTTGTAATTTTAGAATTGAATATAGTTAATTATAACATTACAAAAATTGACCTACACTGAATTCGCCGTTGATTCATTGATTGTGACAATCCCAAATATTTTTTTCAACTCTTGTCCCAAAGCTAAATATTTTTAAAAAAAATTATGAACCTTCTACTATTAAAATATACTCCCTCCGTCCCTGTAAAAGCGTCACCCTTTTAGGGGTGGCACACAAATTAAGAAAAAGTGTGAGAAGAAAAAATGTTGTGAGTGTAATTTAAAAATAGGAGAAAGAATTAGTGGAGGAAATAGTGAATTTTAAAAGTGTTGTGAGTGTAGAGGAGAGAGAATTAGTGAAGGGAATAGTGAATGGAATAATAAAATATTAATAAAAGTTTCCTTTTTAGGAAAGGGTGACGCTATAAACGGGACGCCATTTTGGGTAAAAAGTGACGCTTCGGTCGGGGAGGAGGGAGTATAGAAATCACACCATTTTTAGAATATATTCTTGATATGAAATTTAAAAATTCAATTAGGATTGACAATAGAAGTATATTTTCATACTGAAAATATAAACAAATACTGTATGAACAAGAGAGAAGGGAAGACATCAGTTTCAAAAAGCTCGATTTTGGTGCTTCACGGTTAAATAAGCCCAAAAATATGTTGAATTTCTCATCATCTGCCCCCGCCAAATTATTCTCATTTTATAAATTAAAAATTATAATAAAAGAAATAATCAAATTAATTGAAAATACACAAAGATTATTCAGGTAAAATCGAAAATTATAAATTATAAAATAAAAATGTACTAGTGCTTACTAGACCAGCGTCATAGACCTAAATCTCAACAAGTCTGAAGAGCAAAAGCAAGCTTAGTTTCCGAGCAGATTAACGCCTCCCTTTCCATTACAAAGGAAAGAGTGCTGCCTGAAATTCCACTCGTCAATTAAATCATAATTATAATCCCCAGCCACAACTCTTACGATTACGATGGGCCAATTGGTTTTCCAATGAAAATTTACGGTGAAGCATATCAAAGGTACAAATAAAAATCATATCATGTTAAAAGAGTAATTTTAAACATTAATTTTGAGACGGAGGAGGGGATAAAATTGAATCAAACAAAACATAAAATTAAGAAAGGCTCAGAGGGTTGCTTAATTTGCTCAGCGAAATGCGTTTTTACGGCGTTTCTCATACAAGAGGTGTCAGAATATTAAGCATTGATCATCTTTGCCCCAACCAATTGGACGTAATTGAAAAATCAAAAAGAAGAAAATCAAATTTGCCCCAACCAATTGGACGTATTTGAAAAATCAAAAAGAAGAAAATCAAAGATTTCGCAATAATCAAGGGAAGGAAATTAACCTAGACGAGAAGGAGGAAGGAGGGAGGAGGGAGGAGGGAGGAGGGAGGAAGGAGGGAGAGGAAGCCAGTTGGTGGGATTAGGGTTTACACTAACAATTGGTACTTATAGAATACTACTGGGCTTTATTTTCACTTTGTTAGCCCTTTTAAGGATCGGATGGCTGTCCTGTTTTGGGCCTCCTGGCTTCAAAGTTATATGTAGGGCGTTTTAAAACCAAATTGGACGGGTACCTTCGTAGACTTTCTGTTATTATGGGCTGGCCTGGCTTGCGGCCCATAGGAGTACATTTTACTTTTAAAACTTAAGCCTCGTTTGTTTCACCGTAAAATAACTCGTTTTCGTAAAATAACTCATTTTTCGTTGTTTGATTGAGCCTCCGGAAAATGTTTTCCGGAAAATAACTCATTATTCGCTGTTTGGTTGTTTTCCGAAAAATGGAGAAAACGTTTTCCGAAAAACATTTTACGCCCTTCCTAAGTAAAACGACTTACTGACCTTGTCCTAAGTAAAACATTTTCCGAAAAATGGTGCCCTTCATGTACAACTTATATTTCACAAGGTACAACATTCTACTTCCTCATTCTAATAATAATAAAAATTAATAATAATAATAATAATAAAATAATAATAATAAAAAATAAAATAATAATAATAATAATAATAATAAAAAAAAATAATAATAATAATAAAAAAATAATAACAATAATAATAATAATTAAAAATTAAAAAATTAAAAAATATAATAATAATAATAATAATAATAATAATAAATTTAAAAAAATAATAAAGAATTAAAAAATAATAATAAAAAATTAAAAAAAACATTTTACGCCCTTCCGAAAAACATTTTCCTTACCAAGCAGCCGAAAATATTTTACACCCTTCCTTCGTAAAATATTTTACGTGCTACCTCCGTAAAACATTTTACAGGAAAATATTTTACAGGAAAATGTTTTACGTCGAAACAAACGGAGCCTAGGCTCCGTTTGTTTCACGGAAAATAACCCCCGAAAAATGATTTCTTGGAAAATATTTTTCGAAAAATGAAAATGTTTTCCGAAAAATGTTTTCATTGTTTGGAGAATCTTAAGAAAACATTTTCCGATGTTTGATAGTTTCATTAAAGTAACTCTCTAAAGGTAAAATCAATACAAACAAAGGAAAATGTTTTTCGGAAAACAACTTTCTTAGGTAGAGGTAAGGAAATCATTTTCCTTAGAAATCAAGCTCATTTTCCATTGACCCGAAAAATATTTTCTGTTGAATTCATTTTTCGGTGTTTACCAAACACCAGAAAATGGGGAAAATATTTTTCAGAAAATGTTTTCCCCCAAACAAACGGAGCCTTAATTGTACGGAATTAAGAAAAAAAGTAATTATACTGAGTATTAAAGTAAATAGAAAAAGAAAAAAATAAGATATGTAATTTTTTGTTGTGAACGTGATGACAAGTGAGTATAATATATTTTGGTTTAGTAGCAAAAGCATTGAGAAGCAAAATAATTATAAATAGCAAAAACGCTGAGACGGACGGTCCGGAGGAAGTACTTGTGTTGTGCTGCTAAGTCAGTATTTTACACACTTTCATTTCTATAAATCTCTAATAATGTTTTTTCCAAAATAATAATGGGGCAATTATTAAATAGTCCTTCATTCACACATTTTGAAAAAAATTCATCAGGTCCATGATTTATAATGACACCCCGTTTTTGATAAAGGCACACCATGTGACATAAAAGGGACAGCTCGCTGTCCCTTTCTTCCCCTGCTTTTTTATTTTTTTTCTCCTCTCAAAATTTTAAAATGAAATATCTTAAGATCTAGAACTAAAAAAAATAATAAAATCGAGACCATTGTATTATTCGTATCGTCAAAATGAATCAAACTAGCAGCATCAACATATAATTTAGAACAAATTTATGAGATTATTTGACATATTTGTTAAGTTCACAGTTGTTCTAGTTAAGTTCACAGTTGTTAATTCACAGTCGTTTTTTATCTTTTATGGCTCTATTTTTGCAATTTTATGAAATTATTTGACATATTTGTTAAGTTTACAGTTGTTTTTAATTAAGTTCACAGCTGTTTTTAGAATTTTATAGCCTTTATTTTTGCAATTTTATGAGATTATTTGACCTATTTGTTAAGTTCACTGTTGATTTTTGGTAAATTCACAGCTGTTTTAGTCCTTTATGGCCTCTATTTTTGCAATTTTATGAGATTATTTGACATATTTGTTATGTTCACAGTTATTTTTACTTAAGTTCACTGTTGTTTTTTGTTAAGTTCACAGTTTTTTTAGTCCTTTATGGCCTCTATTTTTGCAATTTTATGAGATTATTTGACATATTTGTTATGTTCACAGTTGTTTTTACTTAAGTTCACTGTTGTTTTTTGTTAAGTTCACAGTTGTTTTAGTCCTTTATGGCCTCTATTTTTGCAATTTTATGAGATTATTTGACATATTTGTTATGTTCACAATTGTTTTTACTTAAGTTCACTGTTGTTTTTTTGTTAAGTTCACAGTTGTTTTAGTCCTTTATGACCTCTATTTTTTGCAATTTTGGGATGAAGGATCCATCGGTCATTTTCCCAGGAAAAAAAATCTCACCCAGAATTAGAGGTGTCCATCCGGTTCAAACCGCCGGTTCCGGTTCCGAACCGGCGATTCACGGTTCCACCATGTATTGAACCGAAATCGGCCCGATTTGTCACGGTTCCGGTCCCGGTTTCGAACCGGCCGTACGGTTCCGGTTCCGGTTCTAAACCGGTTAATTTCAAAAAAAAAAAAAGACTTGGGCGGTCGCCCAAGAAGGGCCGAATGACTTGGGCGGTCGCCCATGTGTCCAGTTTAAAAAAAAAAATAAATGAAAGGCTTGGGCGGTCGCCCAAGATGACTAGGGCGGTCGCCCAAGTGTCCAGTCCTTCAAAAAAAAAAATTACAAGTTAAATTCTTAACAATTTCTATTAAGTTTTACAAAAAAGTTAATTTTTTGCAAAAAAGTCATTTAAAAACTTAACTTTTTTTAAAATAAACGAAAGTATATAAAAGAAAAAGGGACGGTACCCTTAAATTTTATTAATTAAAATAAAATTACAAATGAGGGGGACAACCAACCTTACCTTTTTATAAATAAGGGGGGACATTTAGGAGCCTTTACCTCAACCTAACTATTACAATTAAATAAAAATAAACCTAATCTATAATCTAATCTATAAAATTACAATTAACCTAATCTAAAGTCTAAAGAGCGGCGTAGTTCATTCGGCTTCGCTCCCCGATGTATCTTCATCAAAGGCCTCCTCCTCCTCGGAACTACTTCTTTTATCTTGAAGTTGTAGTTCGGCTCTATGCCAATCGCCGAGCAACATTTGATATTCTAAATTATATGGAGACAACCTTGACCTTCGATCGGATAAGACATTTCCTCCTACACTAAATACTTCTTCTACGACAACGGTTGAGGCGGGAGCGGCTAGGATCTCCTTTGCTATCAATGATAGAATAGGATAGTTGTTTGCCCTTCGTGCCCACCACTTTGCAATATCAAAATCGTTTATAGGCTCAAAAGAAGTGGTTAAATAATTTTCAAGTTCAATATAAGTGGAGCCACCTCGTTGACGTTTTTGAGTTCTAGAATTAATTAAATTATCTATAAAATTAAAGGGATCGCTATCTTCGTGAGAACTACCACCTACATTTTCACTACTAGGAGGATAAACAATATTACCAAAAAGATCATAATATTCTCTATAAAGTTCATATACAATTCTTATAATAATAATCTAGTATTTGTTCTAAACCATCTTCTCTTATCCTAGGATATAATAGTTTAGCTACTAAAAACAATGGAGGAATAATCAAAAAATATTTAAGCCATTTTGTTCTCATCTTGTTAATACATTCACCTAAAATTTGATCATCTTTAAAATGCATAAATATGTAACTAATTTTAGCGGCGTGTTCTATAACTAACGGTGAAGTGGGATAGTAAGAACCGGATAATTGTACGGTAGCATCTTTAAAAACTTTCAAAATTTTCTTTAAATTATTACAAATATCCCATTGATGAGGCAATATTATAGTTGAATACTCTATTTGTTGAATAAACTGACACAATAGTTCACGAAAATCATAAGATTCGAATAACATTTTATAAGTGGAATTCCATCAGTTTGGAACATCTAGGGAAAATCTTTTAGGTGGGATATTATTTATTTTACAAAATCTAATCCACAATTTTGTTACACTATGATTTCTCATTATATAAGCAAGAACTTCCTTAATTGGGGCTACATTTTCCTTTAAAGTTGTTAAACCATCTTGCACACACAAATTTAAAATATGACATATGCACCTAACATGAAAAAATTTACCACCAATAGATGGTTGACAAATATCAATGAGTGATGGTAGACTAGCAGTATTATTTGCGGCATTATCAAATCCAATTGAAAATTTTTTTTGAACTAATCCATATTCTTGTAAAACATTAGCAATTTTACTACAAATATTTTGAGCGTTATGAACAAAGATCAAAAGATTTATATGCAATTAATCGTTTTTGTAATTTCCAACTAATATCAACCCAATGACATGTAATTCCTATATAGCTATGAGTTTGCCAATGGTCACTCCATATATCGGCACATATTGACAATTTTTGGGGTAAATCTTTAAACGTATTAATTAAAGTTAATTTTCCTTGTAGATATTGAGCTTTAGTATCACGAGTACTTGTATTTTTATTAATTTCTTTAGCCGCGGGATTTAAACAAAGTTGTGCCATATGAGACCATAATCTATCATTAGTAAAATTAAAGGGTAATCCTTTAGCAGCAGTATATTTTGCCATTTCTCTTCTATACGTTGAATTATCAAATTTAAATAATTGCGAAGACGTACCTTGTGATGATCCCGTAAATCCTTGTAGTTGTGTTTGATCTTGGGCATCTCCAACTTGATCGGGGTGCCTTATCGTCAAGTGTCTTTTAAATGTCCCATAACCACCTCCATGGGTAAAGGCAAATTTTTGAGGGCAATGGTTGCAAGAAACGGTGTATTGGTTGGTACCTTCAATTGGCACTTTTGAAAAGTGCACGGTCATGATGTCCGACCTTCCCGTGGTTCGACCACCTCGACCTCGGATTTGAGTTTGACCACCCCCTCGCGCTTCACTTTGGGTTTGAATGGTTTGAGTGTTACTCCCTTCGGTATGACCATGATCACCCATTGGAAATGTTGTATCAACTTCATCATCGCTCAAATTAAACGTTTCTTGTGGTAGAGGTTGAACATTAAGATTGCACCAAATGGAATCATCGGCGGGAAATGGATGCGAACTTGATACATTCTTTCCCTTATCGCCACGTCCGCCACGAGATGAAGACATTTTTTTGGTGAAAAGATGAATTTATGTGAAAAAGAGAGTAAGTAATTGAGAGTTTGAGACTTGAGAGATTGAGATGAGAGAGAGATTTGAGTCTTTGAGAGTAAGTAATTGAGAGTTTGAGACTTGAGAGTTGAGAGAGAGTAGTGAAAAAAATAAAGGGAGGGGGAGGGTATTTATAGGTTTGAGAGAAAAAGAAAAAAAAACGTTTTAGGGACCAAAAAAAAAAAAAACCGTTTTAGGGACCAAAACGATTAAAAAAATATTTTTTTTTACATTTTGGTCATTGACCGTTATTTAACGGTCATTAAACATGGACCATCGGATCAAGAAATGGACGCACCAGATCATCTAGCCGTTGGCGGTTCCGGTTCCGATTCGTGAACCGGCGGTTCCGATTCCGATTCCGGTTCCGATTCCGGTTCCGGTTCCTGAACCGGCGGTTCACCGGTTTTTGAAATCTTGAACCTTAACCGGACCGGCAAACCGCCGGTTCGCCGGTTCAGCCGGTTCACGGTTCGTTCGGTCCGGTTTCCCTCCGGTTTTTATCCGGTCCGGTTCCGGTTCGGCCCGCCGGTTCGGAACCGTTTGGGCATCTCTACCCAGAATGTTTAATTATCTTAAGTTCTATCTAAGCAAAACAAACAGAAAGACAGCACATCAAAAATTTTGCTCCACCTCAAATGTATAATTATCTTTTTATAGAAGAAAAAAAATTTGGCCCAGTGATCGAATTCAAGAGCTCTGGATACCAAGAGAAAAACAAGAATATTGTTGTGATGCTCTTTCTCACTATAAGTAAGAAGAGTTGAATACAATTCTATTTATAGTGAAAGTTTAGATGTACAATATGGAATATACAAAATTTCAGTGCTAAAGTTTAGTAGATTAATTCCCGATCAGGTCCTAAGCAAATGCCTTGTGTATAATGTGGACAATCTGCATTAACTCTGCAAATTTGAGTTTTCAATTGTTCCTCTGCCAATACAATGTATCAAGGGATCTTCAGATTCATTTTTGGCTCTAATCATGAACACAAATGTTTGTTCCGCTTCCTTTTGATTTTCCCTCTGAATATCACTTGAGAACTGGATTCAGTTCCAAGAGAAAAAGGCTCTTGTTCCTCAACTTTTGTTCTTTGTATTCAAAATGAAAATCTTTCTCAGCAAGTGCAATTCTAACCCTCATTCCAAACATGCTTTCTAATTTGTCCAACAGAATCACTTCATCTCCCATTCACCTTTAACCAAAGCAGGAGATTGGTATCAATATTCATGGCTACAAAAGGATTGAGAATTTTCTTCAGCATTTCTTAAGTTTACATTGCAAGAATCCACAATAGATTGCTGATTTTTTGAGACAACATCAGTTTAACCCTATTTTTCGAAAAACTCTCTCTTTTCTCTCCGACGACCCTCTCCTCTCCGGCAAACCTCGTTTAGAAGGAGAATTAATCCTATTTTTGTCTGTTCTGTTCCGACGAGCATTTCTCTTTCTCGGGGCATTATTTTTTGATCTCAACCGTTCAAATTTTGCGTTTAGGTGTTTATAACAATCCCTGTAAATTTGAGCTCAATCCAACGGTTAACGAATTGGAAAATTGAATTTTTTGGGCCTGATCTGAAAATCAAATCAGCTAGAAAAGACTGTCCGGAGGAGGGGTAGGGGGTCACCGGAGGAGGTAGTGGAAGGGGGTCGTCGGTGGTAGGTCACCGGAGGAGAGGAAGATGGTCACCGGAGAGGAGAGAGTCGTCGGAGATAGGGGGAGTAGTCGACCGGAGATGGATAAGTTTATTTGTTTTATGGGTGTCATTAATAAGGAATGGACTAGGTGAAATATTTATTAGGATAGTGGACTAGTTGGTTAAATTTCAAAATCCTTGTCTTAATTGATCTTTTGACTTGGGATGAAGGATCCACCGGTAATTTTCCCAATAATTAATCCCCTCCGATTCCAATGAGCTTTTAGGAATATTGTTTTGTTTTTTTCTTTTAAAATTGACTTTCATATTTTAATTAAAAAATATAGAAAATAAAAATTTATTTTCGGATGAAGGAAATACTAATTTTTAATTCAACAAATCGTATAAGTTTTATTAAGAAACAATTTGTATAAGTTAAGAAAATAAAAATGTGAGCCTCGTTTCACTCCAACAAATCACTCTACATGTTCCGCATCCTAAACCATCCATCCTGAGGTAACGTCTTTACTTACATCTTGAACTAACGCCATGAAATTTTTGTTGTATATTTCCTATTTTTCAGGAACTGAATTATAAATAAATAACTTACTCATATGACCGTTTGGACTTGGTCAAACGACGACATAACAATCCCATTTATCAACCAAAGGGATAACGGCTGATCGTCATCAACAAATGGCGAGATTCTAGGCGGAATATGAGGAACGGCATTCAAGTTGTTGTTTTCGGTTACATTCATGTATATATATTATCTCTAGAACGCACATGTATTCACGTTACACACTCTCTTCTACTCTCATACTTCACTTTGTACTTGCAAGCTACTAAAATCAATAATATTTTTTGGTTAAGGTAGGCTTTTCCTAAAGCCTCTCGAGGTTTTTCCCTACGAACGTTTGTTCAAAGGTTTCCTCGTTACATCCTCGTGTTCATCTTGTTTTGTGAATTATATTCCATTTGTGCCCAAACATCCTTGATAGATAAATTTAATTGTTGAAATTTGTCCAAAACTATTTGGCGCCGTCTGTGAGAACTTTGGTGTTTTAGATTCCAATCAAGATGAGCAATCCTACTTCAGCAATGTCTACCCCCATCATTACGACTGGGGCAAGAACCAACACGTCAAGCTTGCCTATGACGTCCAGCATGCATTCGCCTATTGGATCTGGTGCTGTTACGTCTCAAAACCAAGGGCTCAACCTAGGTGGATCTTCATCCATGACGCTGCCTGGAATTTCTCTAGAAGTTGTAACTGCCATGTAGCTATGATGGAGCAGTTGAAGGACCAGATTGACGGGCAGCAACATACCAATCGGATGATCTTCAATCACATCGACAGACTACGACACGATTTATCGGCTTTAGGGTATGGCTTCCAATAGTCAGCATGCCGGAGACCTCACCTTTGCAGCCTAGGACTCTTTTCTCCGATGCTGGGATAAGTGCACAGGGTGGTCAAGGCAATATGTCCATGTTCAGCACTGTTCAGACGGAAAGCACCACCGTTACGTCCAACCCAGTTCCAATGTCAACATGTTTTACCTCTGCAACCCCACCTCCCGTGGGGCAAACAGGGAGTTTTAATGCGTTCAATACTCCTTTCAATACATTTGTCACCACTAACCCTGTTGCAGATACCACCCTTGCAAGGGAAGTGCAGCAAATCAAGGACATCCACATGAAGGTCCCAGGAGTCACCTTACCCTTCAATCAAGCATCTCCAACCAGCCATCATGATTCACGTTTTGTTCCTGCTATAACTGGGGTGGAGGTCCCTAAGAGATTTCAAGTACCCCATGAAGCAATACATGGCACAACTGACCCTGCACAGCACATAGCCCTGTACCAAGAGAAGATGGACATCATCAGCATTCCCCCGCATCTTAAGGAAGTTTGTTTGTGCAGAGGCTTTGGGTCCACCTTATCCGGTCCCGCCTTGATGTGGCTGACTAATCAGCCTATAAATTCTATCTCATCTTACTCTCAATTAATTAACATATTTCTTAATCAATTCTCTTGTAATCGTGTGTTTGAAAAACTCACGAGTGACCTTTACAGGATTGTACAACAGCCTGACGAAACCCTAAAAGATTACGTGTTCAGGTTCAACAAGGAAGCTGTAAGCATTCCTCACATTGACGTGTCAACTGCAACAGAAGCTTTCAGGATGGGCTTGAAGAGAGAATCACCATTCTACCAAGATTTGGTCATGTTCCCGTCTAGAAGCTTGGAAGAAGTCAGGACGAGATCCGTTCGTTTCATCAGGCTGGAAGAAGACGAGATGATTCATGGCAAGGCGTCAAATAAGACACCTACATATAAGAATCCCGACAGAAAGGTGGACTCCTCCCATCATCGATCTAATAGGGGAAAAACCTACTCTAAAACTGACTCTTCAAAAATTAATATTGTAGAAGAAGATGATGATGAAAATGATACAACTTATCCTAAGATTAGTGACTACTGTTTTTCTGTTGACGTTTTAGGACTCCTACATGCAATGGATAACTTAGGTGGCAAGGCAAGATGGCCAAAGGCAGCTGATAGATCATCATCTTGGAAGGACAAATTAAAGTGGTGTGCTTACCATGAAAATTTTGGCCACACCACTGATAATTGTATCGCCTTGAGAACAGAAATTAGCTACTTACTTTAAAAAGGACTCCTCAAAGATCTGCTTGGAAAAAGAAAAGGACGAACTGAAACAAAGGAAGTCGTAGCTGACGCTCCATCTTCACCTCCTCCTACAACTAAGGTGATCAATTTTATCACAGGTGGTTCAGACATTTGTGGTACTACGTATTCCACGGCGAAACGTCATGCTAAAGATTCCAAAGAAGACAAGATGGAACTACCAACTAGACATCCGGATCACTCGCCAAGAGAGCAAATCATTTTCGATGATGATGATAAAGAGGACGTCTTGGACCCGCATCATGACGGTCTAGTCGTCACCCTACAGATTGCCAACTGCAAGGTGAAGCGCATCTTAATCAACAACGGTAGTTCAGTCAACCTAATCATGAAGAGCACCTTAGAAGAAATGATGATCCCCTTAACGGAAGTTGTGAGGAATTCCTCCGTTCTAGTAGGTTTCAGTGGAGAAACCAAACAGACAATTGGAGAAATCAAGTTACCCATCTATGTAGAGGGAATGAACTCTATGGAAAGGATTTGCGTGATCGACTGCCCATCTTCTTATAACGTCATTCTGGGCAGACCTTGGATCCATAACATGAAAGCAATTTCGTCTACGTACCACAATGTATCGAGATGCCAACACCTTGGGGAGTAATCAAGGTGAAGGGAGACCAGCAAGCTGCCAAGGAATGCTACAAAACAGATATGAAAGCGTGTTCTACTCATTAAGCATGACTTACGAAGAAGGAGGTCTAGGGTGCCCTAGAATCCTTACAGATGAAGATGCCAAAACCCATCTGTTGACCGACTAGTTGGAACTGGGGCAAGCTGTCATCCTTATAGGGCTTGCAAGATGGCACCATTTTTGCCCTATAAGGTACCATGGGATTCATCTCAAACATTACTACACGTAAGTTAAAATTTATTACAATTTTAACGCCCAGGTACGAACCTCTTCTTAAAATAATTTCTATTTCCTTTGAATTTATTATTCCTTTTATTTAATCAAAACCCCTCCTGATTTAAGCATCGGAGGGGTGTTAGCTAAGCTAACACCCGACCCTAACATGTTCCTGTGTTGCAAGATGGGTATCCCTCAGTCGTTGATAAAAAGCATCAGAAAGTCACTTGACCGACTCCTTGAAGGGAAAAACGTCACTTGATAATATAAGGTACACGATCTCTTTATACTTAAGAGCATTATACAGCGTATCTATGGAATCATGGTTGTAATCGCCTGGGCGCACGTTTTTCGCACTTAATTTAAAATGGCAAATTCAATTCACCTTGTTAGGGGAATTATGTCTGCTATTTTAAATTCAAGTTGCGAACTAAGGGTTGTAACATTAACATGTTACCTAAGGAACACCGAAAGGTGACATTTCTACATGTCACCCACAACTTGGTTATAACATCGTTGCATATTATCTTTACAACTTGGTTATAACATCGTTGCATGTTATCTTTACAACTTGGTTATAACATCGTTGCATGTTATCTTTACTTATTGGTTACGACACTAGTACGTGTTGTCCTCCGTACCCAGCATAAAAATACTCGCAGCTGTGAGAACACCTAAGATACGATTACGATAAGCAAAAAATAATCACAAGGCTAAAGGCGTTGGACCAACCTAACACCATCAAATCCAAATGTTTGGACTCTTATGAGCCACTTACAAAACCACAAATATAAAGATGTCTTAGGGGCAGCCCCCTATTCCAAAACCCAAATTTACATGCCAACAAAAGCATGACAAAAGTAAACGTAACCATTGTTTAAGGAACTTGAAAAAAAAATTGTTTTAACTTTGTATTGCAGGAGCAGCTTCTACCTCCTTGCCTTCACCTTCCTTCTTGACTCCCTCTTCCTCAGTGCCATAATCAGTTACCTTGAGGTCATGCGCCTTGGAGCTCACTTCACTCACATCAGGGGCCTCTCCTAGGAATTCATTCAGCATGGCTACCTCTTCATCAATCTTCCAATTTACATGTTGCCCGCTTTCAAACTCCTTCATCATGTTGATCCGGCACTCCATAACCGACTTGCTCGCGCTCATCATGTATCCATCCTTCACCTCCTCTAGCTCCTTGACGTGCTCTTCTTCAACCTTCAGCATCATGGCCGTCAGGTTGGCTAGCTCATTGTTTTGCTTTTCCACCTGCTCCTCAGCCTTCAGCGCCCTGAAAGCCTCAAATTTGTGTTTCTGAGTGAGGACTTTGATCTTATCCTCTTTCACTTCTAACTCCTTCAGAAAAAGGTTCATCCCCTCCAGTACCTACGGGAAGGAGGAAAAACATGCTAATATGTTAAAACTAATCCAAGGAAATCAAGAGTTTACTTTCCAGGACAGAAATCCACCTTGGCTTTCGCATCTTCAACCTTCACTCCATCCACTACCACGATCTCTGTGTCTTCAAGATTTCTCTTTCTCTCCCCTTTGGTGCTATTTGAGCTCTCTCCCCTTGGAAGGGAGGTTTTCCTTCTTCTTTCTTGACACTAACCTTTGCCCTAATACCAGAAAGGACATCTTCCACACTAAAGCAGGCCTTGGATCGAGTTACTACACAAGAAGGAATATCAAGAACGGCAACAAAGTAGAAAGGGAAAAAGATATAAAAGAAAGAGGTATACCAGATGACATATTGCCAGCACTAGTAGAAACCCCTCTCTTCTCTTCAGCAAGTTCTGCAGAAGGTGGCTTAAATTTTCATAGCTCCTCTGGAAACAAACTCAAAATTCGATCAACATTATCATATGTATCAGCTAGGGGTGGGAAAAGCTCCTCCAACATGGTAACTGAAAGCACATGCCACCAACATGTTAAGATAAACAACAAAGCAAGACGCAGTAATCAAGCGCATAACCAAAAAAGCTACCTGAAGGGTTCCATGTTGACACCAAATCTCCTCCTCCTTCCAGGCTATTTTTTCTTACATAGAAGAATCTATGTTTCCATCCCCTATCAACTGCGTCAAGACCTAGAATCAAAGGATCCCTATTCGACCTAACCCTAAAGTTGTATCTACCTTTACCAAAAGCCCTAATCTCTGAAACGAACGCCAACTCCTCTAAACCTGCCACCACACCGTGCTCAGCCGCGATTCTATCTAGGGTAAGCAAAATGCACCATCCTATGGGCATTAATTGACAATATGACAGTCGGGTCACTTCTATAAAGCGGGAAATAGAAGCAGAAAAGGAAAATTTCAAACCTACACTGAAAGGGTACTCGTAAAACCCTACCCACTCGTCAGACACACAACCAGCACTGAAAACATCAGTAGGGATCAAGAACTCGGCGTTTGGTGGAAAGGCATTGTTTCTCTTCAAAGCGTCAGCGTGGGACGCGTTGAAATTGCACCGTTCACCCTCTTTATCTCGGATGAACCCTAGACACCTAAAGCCTTCGGGCAAAGACGCATCAACGTATATGACCTTTTTCTTACTTTTACCCATTATACCAAATGGAAGAGACAGAAAAACGACAAAGAAAAAAGAGAAAGAAAACTCACCGGAGAAAGTGACGGAGACTTAGCACCGGCTGGGCGGAGAATTTGAAAAAAGAAGAAGAAAATATGGTTTCCTTCAATTAACCATGTATAAATATGAAGGGACGGTCATAGACGCCTATGAAAAGCCCATAATTGCCCTAATTTCCCTTAAACCACGCGAGCCAACCACCTCATCAATTCCTAAGCAAAACCGATGCGACACTTGGCAAAATATTAAAACCTTCCATATTCAGCATGGAAAGGCCTCAATATTTTGGGGGCAATTGTTTAACCCCAACAAATCACTCTACATGTTCCGCATCTTAAACCATCCATCCTGAGGTAACGCCTTGACTTACATCTTGGACTAACGCCTTGAAATTATTTGTTGTATATTTCCTAATTTTCAGGAACAGAATTATGAATAAATAACTTACTCATATGACCGTTTGGACTTGGTCAAATGACGACATAACAACCCCATTTATCAACCAAAGGGATAATGGTTGATCATCATCAACAAATGGCGAGATTCTAGGCGGAATATGAGGAACGACATTCAAGTTGTTATTTTCGGTTACATTCATGTATATATATTATATCTAGAACACACATGTATTCACGTTACACACTCTCTTCTACTCTCATACTGCACTTTGTACTCGCAAGCTACTAAAATCAATAATATTTTTTTGGTTAAGGTAGGCTTTTCCTAAAGCCTCCCGAGGTTTTTCCCTACGAACGTCTGTTCAAAGGTTTCCTCGTTACATCCTCGTGTTTATTTTGTTTTGTGAATTATATTTCATTTGTACCCAAATATTCTTGATAGATAAATTTAATTGTTGAAATTTGTCCAAAACAAGTCCTCCATGGAGATGGAGCACTTATATTGGCATATGAATTCAAGTTGAATATTTACCAGATATTCTTTTTATTATATTATTGTTATGGGTATTTTTCAGCATGATGACATCCTCAGTTGCTCCTGCATATCAAGATGATATTCCACTGTAAGTATTGCTTAATATTTACTTATTCATTTTTTATAATATTATTCATTATTATTTTACAGTAAAGCATAAGAGATAAAATCGGGATACAACCAAGCACGATCAACTTTTCTTCAACGTCAAGGTGGACTTGGTCTTTGGACGTTGTGAAGATAACCATGCATGCCGAGATTATAGGAATTAGTTAATATCCGTTTATAATTTTAGTTATTTAAAGGGGATATGGAGACGGAAAACACACATTATCACTCTACACACGCACAGCTTGTAAACCTCTCCATTATCTTCCAAATTTGTAACCACGATTCTTATAGTGAAACATTTAAGGTTGGAGACCTAACTCCCGGGGTTTTTTCCGAAGAGGTTGTCATCTCTAAGGTTTTCCTCGTTAACAAAATACTTGTGTCACTCTTTATTTTCGTGTTCTTGTTCCATTTAATTGAATTCCAAAGTCCCCTCCTTGTTGTTTAAATCCATACACTTACAAAGTTAAGATTCGACGTTATTGTTTTTTCTACCAAAATAATTTGGCGCCCACTAAAGGGCCACTTGGTCTATTGATTATTTGGATCATTTCCTAAAAGGGTTCATCATGTCAACCAACCCCAATGTTTTCGTCGCCGACAAGGGTATCGCCGTCACTCCAACATCAGGAGGTAGAACCACCTTATTGCCGCCACCTCCTCAGACAGGACCTCAGCAAACGCAACCTTCAAAGACTCCACAAAAGGAAGGGACCTCTTCCAATGTGGATGCCGACATCCGGAGCATCCTGACCAAGCTGAATCAGAGACTGGATCATCAAGATAGCAATTTGAAGCTGCTGGCGAATTCCATGATCAAGATGCAGAAGGATCAACAGCTCATCGCTTCCCGGCTTGACAACATCTCACCATTGCGCGCAAGAAACCTCAACTTCGACACCATCGAAGGATCTACGTTTCAGAATGAATTTATCCCAATAGGTGGTCCATCTCAAACCCATCAATCGACATCTTTAATGATGTCGCCATCCTTGCCCGGTGACACCCTATTGACGCCACCTTCAGCAGAATTCTCCCCGTTCATCCCATTCGTTGACAACACCACTGTTACAACCACCACGGACAACACTGGTTTGCTGAATAATATTTTCAATAATAATACTTTCAATCGTATTCCTATGGCTGACCCTTTTGCAGGAAACCCACTAGCTAAGCAGATGCAGGATCTCAGGGAGCTGATAATGAACGTGCCAGGCATAACTCCTCCAATCCAGCCAGTATCTCAGAATTGCTACAATCAATCTCGGTTTGTCCCAGCAATTGCAAATGTCGACATCTCAAAGCGTTTCAGTGTTCCATCCATGAAGTTATATAACGGCAGCACAGATCCGGAAGAGCATGTCGCCCAATATCAAGAGAAGATGGACATAGTGTATATCCCACTTCAATTCAGGGAGGCTTTCCTGTGCAGAAGATTTGGATCGACCTTGGTTGGACCAACTCTCAAGTGGCTGATTTGGCAACCCCTAGGCTCAATTGGCTCATACGCCCAGCTTATCAACATGTTCTATAATCAATTCTCATGCAGTCGGCAATTCGAGAAGCTGACAAGTGACCTCTACAATGTGATCCAGCAGCCTAATGAGACTCTGAAAGAATATGTCCACCGGTTCAATAAAGAAGTGCTAGAAATTCCCAATCTTGACATGTCGACAGCCACGAAAGCATTCAAAATGGGGCTGAAGAAGGATTCACAGTATTATCAAGATTTGGTGATGACTCCTTGTAAACGGTTGGAAGAAGTCAGGAGCAGGGCCCTGAGATTCATAAGGTTGGAGGAAGATGAGCTGCGAAGGTCAAAGTCCTCATCCAAGATGTCGACATATGACAATCCGGACAGGAAGACCGAATCATCCCACCGCAGAAACAACCGATCCAATCCTTATCCGAGAGTTGACAACAACAAAATTAATTCAATAGTGGGTGAGGATGGAGATAGCGATAATGTGCCTAACATTTCTGATTATTGTTTATGTTGACATTTCAGGTGTACTCTGTGCAATGGGCAATCTGGGGGACAAAATGAGATGGCCAAAGAAGATAGATAAATCCATGGGATGGCATGACAAGTCAAAGTGGTGTGCCTACCATGAGGACTTTAGGCATGTTACAGAAGATTACATCGCGCTAAGAAAGGAGATCAGCTACTTGCTCTCGATGGGACATCTCAAGGAGTTACTGGGATCCAGAAAGAAGAAGGCAGAAAATGCAGAAGCTCCACATGAAGTCGAAATACCAGTCTCTCCTCCAGCATCAACGAAGGTGATCAATTTCATTAGTGGAGGGTCAGAAATTTGTGGCACTTCCTATTCTTCCGCAAAGCGGCATGCCAAGGAGTCAAAGGAAGAGAAGCCAGAAAGACCATCCAGGATGTCAACACCTTGTCAGGACCCAATCACCTTTGATGAGAGTGATCGAGATAATTTACTGGAACCCCATCATGATGGCCTATTCATTTCCTTGCAAATCGCCAATTGTACCATCAGGCGTATCCTGGTTGATGGGGGTAGCTCTGTCAATCTCATTATATTGAGCACCCTTAAGGAGATGAACATCCCAGAATCGGAGATCGTCAAGAAATCCTCCGTATTGGTAGGATTCAGTGGCAAAGTCAAAGAAACAGTGGGAGAAATAAAGCTTCCAATCTACTCAAAAGGACTCAACACCATGGAGCGGTTCTGCGTAATTGATTGTGCAACATATTACAATGTTATTCTTGGAAGGCCGTGGATTCATGGAATGAAAGTTGTACCGTCTAATTACCATCAGTGCGTGAAGATCCCAACACCCTAGGGTGTCGCTAAAATATACAGTGATCAGCAGGTGGCCAAGGAGTGCTATAAGACTTCAATGAAGGCGTCGACATCTCCCAAACAAGCGTAGCAATTACAGAAAAAAGTACATGAGGTCCTGGAAGCTAGGGAGAACGACGTGAAAGAAGTATTACTAGACCCTTCCAATCCAGACATCAAGGTACTTATTGGTAGTGATATTCCACCAGATATAGAAGAAAAACTTCAAGGACTCCGTTAAGAAGCAGAACGAAGAGCTTTGCTTGGAAGCATGATGACATGACCGGCATCAGCAAAGATGTCATCACCCACAAACTCAATATTGATCCTAGTTTCAAGCCGATGCATCAGAAGCATAGGAAGTTTGCAGAAACAAGAAACCAGATAATCAAGGAAGAAGTAGAACGTTTACTTAAAGCCAACATGATACGAGAGGTAGATTATCCAAGATGGTTAGCAAACGTAGTTGTGGTCGAGAAGAAGAGCGAAAAATGACGGGTCTGTGTTGATTTCACCGACTTGAACAAAGCCTGTCCCAAAGATCCTTTCCCATTGCCTCACATAGATTCATTGGTTGATGCCACTTCTGGACACGAGCTTCTCACTTTTATGGACGCATCCTTAGGATTCCAACAAATCCAGATGAAGCCATCTGATCAAGAGGACATCACCTTCATAGCACCCACAGGTATCTATTGTTATATTGCTATGCCTTTTGGACTAAAAAATGCAGGTGCAACATATCAGAGGCTCATGAACAAAATGTTCAAAGACCAGATTGGGGACACAATGGAGGTATATATCGACGATATGGTAGTGAAATCCAAGAAAGCTGAAGATCACATAAGCCACCTATCTCAAGCCTTCGACATCTTGGATTGTTTCAATATGAAACTTAATCCGGCAAAATGCAATTTTAGGATGAAGGCAGGAAAGTTTTTGGGCTATATGGTAACTAAAAGGGGCATTAAAGCTGCCCCACAACAGATTCGTGCCATTATCAACCTGTCGTCACCTCAATCCGTCAAAGACGTCCAGAGATTGACAGGGAAGATTGCTGCACTCACCAGGTTCATTTCAAAATCTTCTGATCGATGCAAGCCTTTCTATGACATCCAAAGAAAGAATAAGAAGTTCAAGTGGGAAGATCAGCATGAACAAGCCTTTCAAGACCTCAAAAGTTACCTGTCGACACCTCCATTATTGGCCAAACCTCAGTAGGGCGAACACCTATTCATCTACCTAGCAGTATCAGAAAGCGCTGTAAGTGCAGTCCTGGTGACAAAGCGAGGTGGTATTCAGCAACCCATCTATTATATAAGTAAGACGATTCTAGATGCGGAAACCAGGTATTCTCATTTACAAAAGTTAATTTTGGCTTTGATAACTGCATCTATTAAATTAAGACACTATTTTGAAACAAATACTATAATTGTGCGTACTAACTATCCTATAAAGAATGTTATGAGAAAACCGGAGATGTCAGGTTGAATGGCTAAGTGGTCCGTACAATTAAGCACTTACGACATCAAATATGAGCCCAGAACAGCGATAAAATCTCAGGCTCTAGCTGATTTTGTGGCTGACTTTAGTCCAACCATGCAACAAGAAGTAGAGTTTGAGGTTCAACAGCTGTAAGATGATGACATCTTGAAGATATGGACACTTTACACAGAAGGTGCTTCCAACATGAGAGGCACAGGACCTGGAGTTTTACTAAAATCGCCACAAGGAGACATAATATTATAATCCATCAGTTGCAGTTTTAAGGCCACTAATAATGAAGTAGAGTATGAGGCACTAATTGCAGGTTTAACAGTGGCCCAAGACCTAGACATCAAGCACATCCGGGTGTTTATGGATTCTCTGCTAATTGTCAACCACTACAACGGATCCTATATAGTGAAAAATGCAAAGATGACGACATATTTGGAAATTGT
This sequence comes from Adenophora triphylla var. japonica, assembly GCA_022495995.1. Taxonomy (NCBI): domain Eukaryota; kingdom Viridiplantae; phylum Streptophyta; class Magnoliopsida; order Asterales; family Campanulaceae; genus Adenophora; species Adenophora triphylla. Next base: position 92,271 of record JAFEMH010005316.1, read on the forward strand.
GAAAATTCTAGCAGCCAAATTCCAAACCTTCACTTTAGAGCAGGTGCCGCGAGAAGAAAACTCACAAGCAGATGCTCTGGCAAATTTAGGATCAGCCTTGAAAAGCATTTCACAGACAAATATCCCAATTGTTCATGTTGACATCCCTGCATTGGATCGTCTCGAGCTATTCGTCCTAGATGTCGACATCCTTCCCAGTCCAGCAGTGACCTCTTGGACAGCCCCTATAATCAAATACCTCCAAGATGATACAATCCCAGCTGAAGAGAAAAATGCTCGAGCATTCAGGGTAAGATCATCTAAGTATTTTCTTATTGACAACTTCTTGTTTAGGAAATCTGTTGCAGGTGAATGAACGCTCTCCGGAAAAAATAATGTTTTTTGAATATTTCCGATTTTTGGGAGTCGCCACGCCGTTTTTAAAGGAAAACATTGAAAAACTATTTTAAAGAGAATTTTGGGTTCGGGAGTCTGGTTACGTGTTTGGGAAGAACTTGAGAGTTCACCCAACACGCCTCTTTCGAGACTTTCAATCAACATTAAACAATTATGGACATTCAAAGTGTGTGTGTGTGAAATGTGTCGACAAGTAAGGCATGCAAATTTGGAATTTCATTGATGGTATATGGACTGGATACAACTTGTGAGCCATGATAGGGGGCCACACCCTTTACATATGATGATTTTCATCACAAGGCGTATAGGCTAAGACACCGCCAGAAGCTCATGTCGTCCGACACAGACTTCCCATGAAGGGGATGTCTGACGACATAATGCCTCATGGTCGATTGTCTCTTACAATGACAAGGCCACTCGAACTGAACAATATTATTTCACTCAATGAAGACACTATTTAGTGGTCTAAGTTCAGTTTGGGGTTGATAGGAGTGAGCAAAGTCATGATTGACTTTTAATGATACGGATGTCATATGACATAGAACATCCGAAGTTGTCTATGTCATATGGCAAACCGCCTCTATCAATAGATTGCACCCAAACAGACCTTAAGCACTCCAAATAGTGGCTTATGAGCCAAAACTGCTTAGGTAAGCTTTGAGTTACGAAAGTGGGACAATCTTGACAGATCTGAAGTCCAAGAACAGCTTTACAGCCTTCTGGGAACTCCATGTCGTATGACACATGATCTCCAGAGAGTCCTGTGTCGTCCGACAAGAGCACTGCTATTTCAAAGGCTGCCCTTCAGTCTGTTTGATTTCCCCTTTGCTCTCAAAGCAAACCAAGCAACTTTATTAACTGTAAGTAGTAAAATAGTAATATTACGTGAGTATTATGGGAGGATCACATGGCTTTAATGGCCAAATGTGATGAATCACATGTTTATGGCCATTTTTATGTAGTTATCACCTCCTAACTCAATGTAAATTAAGAAAGATTCAAACTTTAATGGTGAGAATGTCACCAAATGTTCAAATCTGAGGTATGGGAGAAGTGATTATGGAAGATCCACTTCTCCACCACCTTTATCATGCAAAAACCCCAATATTTCACATAATATGAAAGCAAGTAAGCATGCAAGGTGATATGAGTGTATGGATGAGTTTATTAAAGAGAGAAAGGGTTTAGTGGCTACCTATTGTAGTCCACAAGGTAAGAACACCAGTAGTATGGTGCTTACCCCTTCAACACACCAACAAATGGAACCTTTCTTTGGATCTTGGCTTTGGTGTATGTGTATGTGTGAGGAGGGAGGTGAGTGTGTGTGTATGAGAGAGAGAGTGAGAGAGAGACTCTATTTCTACAGAGTTTCCCCTATTTTACTGATATCCTCCCTAAACTCTCCAAAATCCCCTCTTAAAATGATCACCCATGCCTTGTATTTATAGGCAGGCTGATGGGAAGCTCCATGTCGTTCGACAGAGGGAGTTAAACCACCTTAGTGTCGCCCCGCGTGTCGGACGACAACAGACATCATTTTGGCACAGCTTGGGCCGAATGGATGGCAGCCCAATGGGTTGAATGGGCAATGGGATAATTGGACTCAATATTGCATTTTAGCAAATATATGAGCCCAAAATCAATGAAAGTGGACCCAAAACATGAGTTCGGGTCGGGTACTCACAGAGCCCTCGCGACGTCACTTCCACAGGAAGTGGGGTCGTCGACACAATGAGAATCCCGAGCCGGACACGAACGGCGGGGAAAGAGATGACCAAGATGGTCAAGTGGCTGGACCTTTTGTGGAAAGGATTCCTACGTATCCCTGTGGGGGAATCAAGCCAAATCGTAGTTCAACGAAGATGGACGTTTGCGTCCCGGGGGAAATTGACCATGATGGTCATGCGACTGGACCTTTTATGAAAAGGATTCCTACGTATCCCGTGGGGGAATCAAGCCGAATCGTAGTTCGTCAAGGATGGGGTGCCAATGAAAGGCCACGGGTTTTATACCCGAAAAGTGACTGTTCCAAGGGGAGTCACCCCGAAGATGGGCGTTTGTACCCGAGATTGACTGTTCCAAGGGGAGTCACCCCGAAGATGGGTGTTTGTACCCGAGATTGACTGTTCCAAGGGGAGTCACCCCGAGGTTTTGACTTTTTTCTTTGGGAGTCACCCGCAAATTTGACTGTTTCGATGGGGGGTCACCCCGAATGATTTGACTTTTTTTTTTGGGAGTCACCCGCGAATTTGACTGTTTTGATGGGGAGTCACCCGCGAATTTTGACTGTTTTGATGGGGAGTCACCCCGATGATTTGACTTTTTTCTTTGGGAGTCACCCACGAATTTGACTTTTTTTTCTTTGGGAGTCACCCGCTAATTTGACTGTTTTGATGGGGAGTCACCCCGATGATTTGACTTTTTTCTTTGGGAGTCACCCGCGAATTTGACTTTTTCTTTGGGAGTCACCCGCTAATTTGACTGTTTTTGATGGGGAGTCACCCCGATGATTTTGACTTTTTTCTTTGGGAGTATCACGCGAATTTGACTGTTTCGATGGGGAGTCACCCGCGAATTTGACTGTTTTGATGGGGAGTCACCCCGAAGATGTGACTATTTTTCTTTGGGAGTCACCCGCGAATTTGACTGTTTTTCTTTGGGAGTCAACCGCTAATTTGATCAAGCTTTTATGGGGAGTCACCCCGATGATTTGACTTTTTTCTTCGGGAGTCACCCGCGAATTTGACTTTTCTTCGGGGTAGTTTATAGCCATTCCTGCTATTTTCGACGTGGGAGATCGTACGGCCTGGATCAGTAGTTTATAGCCATTCCGGGCTAAGGAACGGGTAATGATATTGTGAAAGACTGAGAGAGGTGGGTATTTGAACCCAAATGAAATGGTGAATTTTGACGATGGGCAGTCGAGAGGGACTGACAAAATGGGGCAAAAGAGAAAAATTACCCCTTCTGGATTGCGGATGTCTTCCGACACGGGGCCTTCCCTATGCTGTTTTATTTAAAACAGTTAGGTCGTAAGACAGACCCAAGAAATTGCATCCTCCGCCGAACTCAGAGAGAGAAAGAGAGAAAATATTTGAAAATTTCTCCCTCCCATTTTGATTTTAATCAAAAATTGACAATGCCTCCGCGAGCGGAATCGAGGAGGAATGTGCAAAGATCGTTGTCCGAGAGGAGGAAGCTCATTGATCGAACAAACTAAGAAATTTCTGGAGGGCAATGGGCTTTATCCGGGCCTTGATTTTCATACTTCCACCATGGAACAGAAGGGGGTAAGTATTCTAAACCATCGACCCTTCCCTTTTCCTTTCCGAAAATTGGATTTCTAGGGCTCGAGATAGAATTTGGGGGAAATCGCACCCAAAGAGGAATTGCATGCTTGGCATGAAATGCATTGTTTTGAAAAGATTTTTCTTTTTCCGTTCTTTTGAAAGAATTTGGTGATTTTTTGAAAATGTACATGAATGAATGCACACATTGTTATGAGTATGTTTTTGATACCTGTGCTGTGCTTACCTGCAGACTTTGCGGACCAAGGGGTCCCCTGAGGCGATTGCGACTATTTGGGGCCTTCTTCCCGGCTCTTCTGATCTGCCGGGTAGTCCCAAGGGCTTGGTTTTTGCTGCTGGTCTTGGACCATTCTTTACTGCCGTTGGAGACTTTGGTGACACGCCAGGAGTGTGGAGCTGGTGCGGGCCTTCAGCAAGTATTGGTGGGACTCTACCCACACTTTTCACTTGTCTTGGGGTGAGTCGACCATCACTACCTATGATTTCACCGCTATCACCGGCTCATAGCTTCACTGGCAGCCCATCTTTTCTGAGGACCCTGGTGTGCTGAGCACGGACGCTATTTAGGCATTGACTGGCATGACCCATCGTCCGAAGGTTAATGGGGTCCCGTTGACGGATTTGCACTTGGCTTTGACGCACGCCATCTCTTTTCCGAGGGTGAGGCCGCAGCTACGACCGAGCAAACTCGGGCGAGGGCCTTTGTCTCGGGCCGGATTTTCCGACACCCTATTCTCGTAATGCCTCTACGACCGCATTGACTCTTCGCCGGAGCCCCTTCGAGATTGGAGCCGTGTATCCACTTTTTCGTGGGGCGAGGCCGGCTTGGCCCAGTGTATAGGGGCCTGGACGAGGTGAGCAGAGGCAAAGCTGACCTCTTTCGATTTTTATCGATCGCGCCGGAGGTATGTCTTTTGTTTTTCGCAACTTGACCGCCGCGTTGACTTTTCTTTCTCATCATTCTTTATCGTTGCCGCACACCGAAAGCTTTCGTCTTTTGGTTTCAGTGTGGGCTTATGAGGTGTTTGGGCCGTTATGCCCGGACCGCGCCCGAGAGGATTGCGACCGATTTATTCCTCGCTATCCGCCGATGGACTTTTGGAGCGAGGGAGAGCCGGAGAGTGGACGGGGTGAAGCCCCGTAAGACGGCCCGTTATCACGACACGATGATTGCCTCAGGGGCACCCCCGCCGGGTTTCGAGGCCGTTTCCTCGGCATGGCAGATACGGCGAGGATGTGGTTGGTGATGCCGCCCGGTGACCAGTGACGAGGAGGCTTCGATTGGCCCGGGAGGGAGATGCCCCGTACTTGGGGGAGAGAGTCCAGCGCAAAGATGGTTATGGCGTTGCCGCTCGCGTCCCTCATGATCCTCCCGCGGATTTGGCATATCCGGGCCTTGCCTCGACTTGGAGCGGCCGCGAACCGGCATTGATGCCGCAGATTTCGATGGTGGGGATTATGCCCAGCTTGTCTTCACTACTGGGTGACCCTCGTGTTATGGCCGCTGTGAGGGCAATGGGATGCAGATACCGCCTCCCCGATTTTTTGAGTATGAGGTCAGGGTGTCATTCGCCGCTCCTCATTTGACATGTCCGAGACTCATCCTCATCTCGCGGCTTCCCGCGGACTACCTCTCGTGAGCAATCTTTTCTTTTCGATCTGCTCAAGCCTTTTTCCGCTTTACCGTCCGTATCGATTGCTTCCGATCGTCTCTTTTGTTTCATTGAACAGTCCCACCAAGACCTACAGGCGGTGGCCAAGGCGCTCACCGGGCCGTGAAGATGCCGCGCCGCTTTAGAGGAGCGCAGCATTCGGGAAGGGGAGATACAGCCCACCAAACGACGTCGTGCCTCCGAAGAAGAGGCACAGGCCGGCCTTGGCTCCTTCTGGTTCGCAGGCAGGCGGGTCGAGCCCCAGCCTGATGATGATGGCGAGGACGACCCTTATCAGCCCTCTTTTTCCACCGTGCCTGAGTGGCATGGGTATTATGGCGAGCCCCAGCCTTGGGCCCAGTATGAGGATGATGATGATTCGGACGGCGAGATCCATGAGGCGCCGGAGGGTGGCGGCGACGGCCAGGAGCAGAGCAGCTCTGAGGAGGAGGTGGGCAGCGTCCAGGACGACAGCGGCTCCGAGGAGGACGAGGAGGATGATTCTGAGCAGGATTGATCACTGCGATCCCCTTTTGTCATGCTTTAGACTCTTTTAGGGAGAGAGAGGAGATGCATGCACTATTTTTTGTTCTTTTGGGTTGTAAAACAAGCATTTTATTGCATTTTGTATTTTGATGACTGAAATATTTACTTATTTGTATATTTGTTAGCTCATATGCACGAGCCTGTCCCAAGAATGGCACAAAATGATGGTTTTTGATGTGATTGGGTGTTTTTGTGATTTTTGTATGTATTGGGTGACGTTCATGCGTCTGCGGGGGTGTCGGATGTGCCGAATCCTCTCCCGTGGGCTTGATGAGTGAAAGGGAGTGTTTATGTATGATTTTCTGGTGTTTTGGACAGGTTTGGGTAGGCTTTTGAGCAAGCATTGAGCTGCTTGGGGTTGCTGCAGTTGCAGCTGCTGCTGTTTCTGATGGGACTCTCCATGTCGTCCGACACAGGACTTCATGGAACCTCCATGTCGTCCGACAGGGAGAGTCTGGGGGACAGATTTCTTGATCAGCAAGCCCCAGCATTTAAAAGGAGGCAGACTCGTAAAGAACATATTCCAGCAGTCAGAGCAGACTTCAAACTGGTCTTCCACCCCGAAATTAGCCCCAAGATTCGACCTTTGACCCGAAATGGAGCATTATAACGACAGATCTAAGACCAAAGAACGTCAATTTCATTCCGATCTCATAAATCTAACCTGCCATCATCGTAGCAACAATAGGAGGGTTATCGACCAACGATATGGGTTGAGATGCATCTGGGCATTAAAGGAGTGGGCGGTAAATTGGAATCTTCTTCGGGCAGCGTCCAGATACTGGGATTGCGAGAGGCATGTCTTTACCCTTTCATATAATGACCTTACACCCACCATTGAAGAGTTTCGCACACCGACCTGGGAGCCGAGCTCGTGGATGTTGTTTTCCCACGAGATCCACGACCCTGACCGAGCAGCTTGGCCGATTTCTTGGGATTTCACACGAGCAGTGTAACCGATCCGATTCTCGACTGCCCTTTGTTGACTCGGCCCGTATAGCCCGATTGGTCAGATCACATCCGGAGTCAAGCCAACCCATCCACGACCATGGATATTTTTATGCTGATTATGATCTCCCTATAACTGCTTTTGTGAGTATGACGGGGTATGCTCCAGTTTACTGTTGGGAGTTGTTAGACAGATGCGGGGTTCTCGTGGTACCGCATTGAATGAGATCCGACCCTGGTGGAGAGAGAGACATAGTTCCCATTCTCGGCAGAGACTTATCATGGGATGGACCGACCGGCCGGAGGGTCATTGCACACGGGACGCGGCACCCCGCCTCTTATCATTGTGGCTCTTCGAGCGGTTGAGGCTTATCTCTCCATTACCCGCAGATGCATCGCAAAGCACTACGGGTTACACAAAGAAAGGCGAGTGGCTCCGTGAGGCTTCACAGAGAGCCGGCAGAGGCGATCGGCCAGGTATACTACCACCGGGAGTATTCAAGACTGGGTTCCCGGATGGAGGCTTCGAGACTATGAGCGGCAGTGCAGATGACTCTGCCGTAATGAGGCCGCCGGATTACACTTCTCATCATTTAGCATCCCCTTACTTGTTCGTAGGCAAGATGGGTACCCACAACAAAGCTATTGATGGGTTCAGAGAGCGTATGGCCCGGGATACCGTTCTTCTTGACATGACCGATGTCCGACCCTCGTGTTCTTTGCCGTGGCCTTTTCAGAGCAGTTTTTCCCGCTCACACACCGATACGGAAGACCCGGGAATCACATATCTGTCGACCCCGTATCTCATTTGGTATGGGGAGCACATGGGACCGCCTCAAAGACATTATTGAAGTATATTGCCGAGGGATCCGAGGAGGAGACCAAACTAGCTGTGAGCTACGCGATGCCGAGGCACAGCCGACCTGCATAACGTGACCGACGATCCGGCAACAGATTTTGAGAGACTCGTAGAGAGGAGAGCCAAGATGAGGGATGACCCCGGGTTATGGCCCTGAGGACAGCTTTGAGAGAGGAAAGGATGCCCAGTGCGGCATTGAGAGCCGCCTGATTAGTTGACTCACCGACTCGTATGATTCCCGAGCCGGGACGACGGAGACGTAACTGTTTGGGATAGCTAAGCCAAAGACCTCCCGAGGACCGAGGAAGAGGAAGAAGAAGAATGCTAGTTCGGGAGTGGGAACGAGTGACTAGGATTAGGTGACCTATCATTGTATCCCTTGTCAGCCGACACGTACAATTTAGATGTTCTTTTTAAAAGATATTATCTCTGCTAATGTTAATGAGTCGAGAGTAGACCGTGCTTGAACTCATCAATGAATGTATTAATGTGATGAAAGTTGAAATTACTTCAGAACTTAATCAAGACACATTTTGGTAATCACAAATACAACTGTTGACAGGATTTGGTGATTTTTATGATTTTTAGACCGAACCGCGAACGCCGCTCTACGTTCCCCTTTTACAAAATGGACTAAGGGGCTCAGGTCTCCGTAGTTCGACCCAATTAACTTTGTATTTAAGAAAGGGATAGATAGAAGGGGGACAAATGGTGCAACCCTGTTTTTTACCTAGACCGTCCGTTTTTAGGGTTTTCAGCCTAGTTGGGTATATTCTTTTAGCACCGAGCGCGCCCTTTATTTTGCACGAACTGCCTTTTGAGAGGTTTTCAGTCTCATCTGGGTACATTATTTTCGCGCTTTTGTTTTTTCTTTTTCTGTCTTTTTTTTTTATTTTTCTTTTTTTTATATATAGAGGGGAAGACTCGATTCAGACGTAATAGCGGCGTAGTTTGTCGCCGTTCACCGGTGCATGAAGGGATTACCATCCAAATCACAACTTCATTGCTCCGCCGCAGAAGATCTCTTTTACCAAATACGGGCCCACCCACCGGCGCCCACTTGCCCAAAGGACTGAATTGATTCGGCGACTTTTCTTTTAGGACCAAGTCACCCACTTTAATGTCGCGGGGATGTACCTTCTTGTCAAAGGCCCTAGCCATGCGCTTCTGATAAGCCCGGATGTGCTCCATCGCCTTAAGCCTTCGCTCATCTAGAAGAGCTAACTCATCATGTCGACTCTGAAGCCAGTCTATCTCATTGACTTCGTTTTCAAGCAGGACCCGGAGGGAGGGTATCTCTAATTCAATGGGCAAAACGGCATCCATCCCATATGTCAAAGCGAACGGGGTTTCACCGGTGGCTGTTCTGACTGAAGTGCGGTAGCCCCATAGTGCCAAGTGAAGCTTTTCAGGCCAATCCCGGCTCCTTTCGGCCATCTTCCGGATGATCCTTTCTAGGTTCTTGTTTGCTGCCTCGACAGCACCATTAGTTTGAGGGCGATAAGGGGAGGACTTATGTCGCTTGATCCTGAATTCCGCAAGCAGTTCGTCGGTATGTCCCTCGAAGTGTGACCCATTGTCGGAAATAATCTCATTCGGAACTCCGTATCGGCACAGAATGTTTTCTTTTATGAAACGGGCTACCCTTTTGGAGTTTAGGACCTTGTAGGATGCCGCTTCAACCCACTTGGTGAAGTAATCCACATCGACCAATACGAATTCGTGCCCATTGCTACCGGCAGGAGTTATCTTTCCAATAACATCGATCCCCCAAGTTGCGAATGGCCAAGGGGTGCTCATGCAGTAGAGATCATGGGGGGGCATATGGTTGAGATTGGGGAACCGCTGACATTTATCGCAGGTCCGCACAAACTGAATACGCCGGCCTACGGAGATCCAATAATAACCCATCCTGAGTATACTGAACATCAAGGCTCGGGCATTCATATGTGGTCCACATGCGCCACCATGGACTTCTTCCATGACCTTTTTGGCATTAGACTTGCTGATACAGAGTAGAAGTGGCCCTCGGTGCCTTTTCTTCCATAAGTCATCTCCCAGAATAACGTACTGTGCAGACAACCTTTTTAAAGCTTGCAAACTTTTGGCACGGAGACCTTCTTTTAGCCTACCATCCTTTTTTGTAGGGAACGAGGCTTCACCGTGCTTAAGGTACTGAAAGATCTGGCTGTACCATAGGTCATCGACTTTTTCTAGCTCAATCTGACAACAGTAGGCAGGGTTCTCGCGCCTCCCAACTCTATATGGCTTTACTGACTTTCCCTCTGGAACCTCTACCAAAGAGGCTAGAGTGGCCAGGGCATCCGCGAACCTGTTCTTGTCCCGGGGTAGATAGTGGAACGTGACCTCCTTGAATTGGTTGATCAGGTCCTCCATGTAAGCATAGTACATTTGCAGGTACTGGTCCATAGTTTTCCACTTATTGGATACCTGATTGATGATTAGCTGAGAGTCTCCGTACACCTCCAGCTTTTCGACGTTTCGCTCTAAAGCTGCCTCGAGGCCGGCTATACAAGCTTCATATTCCGCGGCGTTGTTGGTAGCCGGGAAATTCAACTTGATAGCAATGGGGGTGTGCACATCCTTTGGATCAACCAGCACCATGCCGATACCATTGCCCCTTTTGTTTGCGGCACCATCAAAGAACAACTGCCAAATCTGTCTACCTTCTATCATGAAAATTCCATCGTCTGGAAATTGGGGTTCGAACTCGGGCGCTTCTGAACTTGGGAAATCTGCCAAATGATCTGACAGAGCTTGGCCTTTGATTGCCTTGCGGGTTATGAATTTGATATCGAATTCGGCTAAGAAGAAGGACCACTTCGCAAGTCTTGATGACAGAGAAGATTTACCGAATAGGCACTTGATGGGATCCATCTTTGACACCAGGTGTACTGTATGTGCCAACAGATAATGTCTCAATTTGCCGACCATCCATACCAAAGCCGCATGTGTTTTCTAAAGCCGAGTAGTTCACCCACCGCCCCGAAGCTTCCGGCCGACGAAGTAGATGGCGTTTTCCACTTTTGAATCTGGCTTTTCTTGCGCGAGCATAGCTCCGACAGCCGTATCTGTAACTGTCAAATATAGAAACAAGGGCTTGTCCTTATGTGGAGGACACAGGATTGAGGGATGGATTAAGTAGGCCTTGATTGTCTCGAAGGCATTCTGACACTGTTCGTTCCATTCAACCTCCTGATTCTTCCGGAGCAGCTTGAAGATCGGCTCACAGATAGAGGTTAGCTGGTGGATGAATCGGCTGATATATTGGAGACGACCCATGAAAGCCTTCACCTCTGTGACTGTCGTCGGCGGCTTCATCTCCATGATGGCTTTAATCTTTCTTGGATCGGCTTCGATGCCTCGTTCCGTGACCATGTATCCCAGAACCTTTCCTCGGACTACGCCAAAAGTGCATTTTGCTGGGTTCAACCTCATCTCATGCTCCCGCAGCCGATTAAAGAACTTCCTCAGGTCGATCAAGTGTTGACCATCTGATCTTTTGGAATGAATAATTATATCATCAACGTAGACCCGATCTCCTTATGGATCATGTCATGAAAAAGTGCAGTGACTGCTCGCTGGTAAGTGGCACCGGCATTCTTCATACCAAAGGGCATAACCGCCTAACAAAAGGTTCCCCAAGAGCTGGTGAAGGCAGTCTATTCCTGATCTTCTTCGGCGACTTTAATCTAATTGTAACCCGCAAAGCCGTCTACAAATGACTTGACTTCGTAGCTGGCAGTAGTGTCTACCAACAGATCGATATTGGGCAAGGGAAAATCGTCCTTTGGGCTAGCCTTGTTTAGGTCCCTGAAGTCTACACAAACCCTGACTTTGCCATTTGACTTGGTTACCATCACTATGTTGGCCAACCACTTGGGGTATTCGACCACTCTAATGAAACCCACTCTGAGCAGCTTTTCTATTTCTTCTTTGACCTGGAGAGACCATTCTGGCTTGATCCGCGGTTTCTTCTGACCGGCCCGGCTTCGGGTCCAGGGGTATTCGGTGCTCAATAGTAGAAGTATCCAACCCGGGCATGTCTTTGTAGGACCAGGCAAATACGTCCACGTACTCCTTGAGCAAATCAATGAGGGCTTCCCGTTCTTCCACGGTGAAGAAACTGCCAATCTGTGTCTCTTTGGGCTCTTCAGTAGTTCCCAAATTCACCGTAGTTAATACCTCTACCCAGCCTTGGGCCCGATTGTCGTCTCGATCAAAAACCTGCTTTATATTATCATTTAAAAAGTTTTCATCTAAAAAGTCTGTGTCCTCTTCAAATGAATCATTATTAACCACTTTTAAGTCATTAAGATTTGTCTTAGTTAACTTATCATTTGTTAAGGTGGCAATTAAGGGATACGCAGAAAGGTCAACCATTTCATTCAACGCAAAAGGGAAGACAGAGTTAAAGACACGGCGATGATCATCAGCCGTGAGAGTATCAGACCTATCTAGGGACTCGAACTCGATAACAAAAGACTCTGAGGACTAGGATTCGAAGATCCTTGACTGACTCTTGACCCTACACTACTTATTTGACTCGAAACTTTTGACACGGGTTGGACTTTTACTTTCTCCTGCTGCCGTTTTTCAGAAAACTGGAGACTTCAGGCCGACCGGAGAACCTGTCGAAAATCATTAGTAAGCCGGTATTTTGGAAAGACGGTGCGGGGAGCTAGAGAAATCTGATGCAATCCCTTAGCTAGCTCGTTCATGACAAACGGACTCATTGGCTGAGGGGTTTGACTCATTTTGTCAATACCCTGCGGATAAGTCATCTCCTCTTTACTGATCAACATCTTATCTGTGCGGCCAAAAGGAGGGTTAACCTGGATGATGCTGACAAAGTTTTCTTCGGGAGATACCTTGTTTCTACCTCGGTTAACTCTACATTCCATGGGAGTTTTATATTCTGCCCCCAGATCAGCCGGCTTTTTGTCGGACTTTGCAGTGGCGATAAACTCAGAATTCTTTATCCCAAGAGGATTAATGACAACAGGAAGGTCGGGATGGACTTTGTCTTGGCTGATTGCTTCCTTGGTGGGCTCTTTGGTGTAACTGACATAATGGTCGAATTTGCCTGAGGGTTCCCCCAAAGTTCCCACACTCTCGTCTCCAGCTTCGTATCCCTCCTTCAATTTCTGCTGCATGGTCTTCCTCTTCTTCTTCTTTCTTGAAGGAGCATCTTCGTTGATCCAGTTCTGATAATCATCTTCCAAGCAGCCCTCACAATCACACACATCGTACCAGATGTGGGGTATGGGTTGAGCTGGGACAGCTCCACCTAGCAATTGGTCATCAGCATTGTTGACTACCACATCGGCCATCCTTATACTGGAATGCTGAAATTGACTAACCAACCACCTGGAATTCTGACCCAATACTTGCTCGCTGAAAGGGGGAGAGAACGGTTTTAGGTAGGGGAGAGGATAGGCTTGAGACGGACTCATGCATATGCTCTTTTTTTATATATTTTTATATTTTTTATGAAAATGATTTTTATTAATCCTAGGAATGGTTGGAAAAGGGGGACACCTTCTTTTTCGCATTCTACACTATTCCTAGATTAGTGGGTTCCATCACTACGTCTATAGACCCCCTGTATTCCACCTGTATTGCACCTCCGAGACGGACAATCCCGGCAGAGGTCCTATAGGGCACGTGGAACCCACCAATCGAAAGGGAGAACGATCCTATGGGCATGCAAGTCAAAACAAGTCAAACTCGGGGTTTTCAAAACCAAGTCCAAGTCAACGTCTAGACTCGAGAGGAAAGAGGGTCGAACGTACGTTTGAATGTACGAGACCGCAATTTGCAGGTATAATCCTGGAAGAATTGGGCATGACCTCTCCTCTTTTTGAGTTGAAAATCTGGCATGGCCTCTCGTCGCTTAATGGTGAAATTTCGACATAACTTTCGTTAGTATTGTAAGTACCCCAATCTGGATCACACCCTTTCAAACACACGGGAAGCACCGCAGACTCATCAACGCAGTCTCGACAACCCCTCTCACTCAAAACCCTCTCTAAACCCCCAGCCAAACCAAGGGAGGAGCCTTTCTGGGATAAAAAGGGACAAAAGGACCTTTTGGGAATTTTCAGGAAATTGGAAAAGCAATAATGGTCCGTACGGACCTCTTTGCTTTAATAATTACTGAATCTTCTTAAAGTCCACAATATTCCCTCAAATCCCGGGGAAAATGATTACCCTCATGCTTAGTTGGTCCGTACGGACCTCTTTGCATGCAAGATGGTCCGTACGGACCTTATTGCTCAGGGGACACCATAATTACAGAATATTCACCATCATCACAGATTCCCTCAAATCGAGGAAAACCAAAATACTTGGATTACCGGGAGGTCCGTACGGACCTCTTTGCACCTAATCCGGCACTATAAATAGAGGGCTCCCCCTCCTCATTTTCACACACCTCCCACTTCTCTCTTCCTCCCTAGGCCTTCGGCTTCCCTCTAAGTCCTTCCGAGGCATTCCCGGCCCCTTTCGGATCCTTCCGAGGCCTTCCGAGCCCCCTTGTGGTGCTGCGAAGCCTCCCACAGCGCTCCCGAGACGCTCCCGCGCTGCCCGAGGCACTCTCGAGGTACTCCGAGGCCCCTCGTGGTACTCCGAGGCCTTGCTGGTCTTTCCACGGTGTCCCGCTCTTTCCGAGTCAAACCGACGATCCCAAACCACGCCGAAACTCCGTCCGAGTGACTCCTGCCACCACAACGCACGACGAACCTCGCCCGAGTAATCCCGACGATCCCCACGCACGCCGAACCTGCGCCCGAACGCAGCCTCGCAACCTCAACTCACGCCGAAATTCTGTCCGCAGACAACCGACATCTCCGAAGCAATCCCGATCCGTCGAACGCTACTCCGACCTCAAACACTATTCCCCGGCAGAAGACGTACACGAACCAACATTGGTAAGGCTTCCGCCTACACTTTTTCAATACATTTCCATACATAGCATACAATGTAGACATCCGATACACATGCATTTTTAAAAAGCACACACACACACACAACATTTAAAGGATATTAGGGGTATCCGAAAGACTCGTTTTACGAGGCGACTCGGGTGAGCTCTAATATTCTAATATTCTCTTCCCGAGGAGTCATCTGACCTCCGAACTCAAAATCTCATCACACAAAAACAGTTTAAAATTATCTTTAAACTGATGCCCTTTTTCAATGTTTTGGGCTTAATAAAAACGGCGTGGCGACTCTACAAATGCGAAAACAAAACGGCGAGACACCGCCGCCAACGCGAAAGATGCCAGATGCCGGGGCTGCGAAGCCTACTCGGATCCGGGTAATTTCAAGTATGCGCCAAGAATTTGACATGGTCCCGCGTTGACACATGTCGAGAACGCGTCATGACCTCTTACGAAGCCAAGTCGAGAAATCGATATGTACTTACGTCGAGATATGTCAAGATCTTAACGTGTACTTACGTTGAATTATGTCGTAATTCCGACATGAAGAGGGAGAGTATGCCAAGATTTTTGGAGACGAAGCATGACTCGGACTTTGTGAGAAAATTTTGAAAACCGAGTTTGAATAATTTTTTGAAAAGCATTGGCCAAAAACCAACCGATCACGGTAGAAAGTGTGTCACGGACAACTGTTGGCTGACTCACAGGCTAGGAGGACTTTAGGCGCTCAAACGTAGGCGAAACACGTCACCGTCCGCGATGCCGTCCGTACACTCCCGGGTTCTAACTCTATGTGCGGGTAGCGTGCGAGTAGTGTGAAGGTATTTTTCTAGGAAAAATATTTTTTTGCTTTTTTGTAAAAGATATTTTTTTTATGCAATATGCAAAAAGGAAAAAACAAGAGAATGAGTCCAAAGCACGACAAAAGGAGACTGCCCCAAATGTCAGAATTTACCAGCAGCTGTAGTCCAGCATCGTCCTGCCCTGTTCTGATCAACGGGAAGAGCAAATAGCGAAGGGGGAAGCCCCGACTCCCAAAAATGCCACAATACCAAAGCCTATAGAGCATAGAAGCATGGAAAAGCCCATATGAAATGACACAAATGCACACACAAGGAGAATGAAGAAATTGTCCAAGTTGATTTAAAGAAAGTTAGACCCTCTTAAGAAAAACTTTTCTCTCTTTTTTTTTTTTTCAAAAATAGAAGAATGACACTGGTACGTGGGATTGTTAGACCACCATTTATCCCAAGCCCCGGGTTAGGGAGCGATACATGAAGGTTAGTGGTTTCCACCTATATACCATGTATCGTCTTCATTTTAAAAAAAAAAACCAAAAGTTTTTCAACGATCGTCCCCAGCGGAGTCGCCACTGAATGAACGCTCTCCGGAAAAAATAATGTTTTTTGAATATTTCTGATTTTTGGGAGTCGCCACGCCGTTTTTAAAGGAAAACATTGAAAAACCTATTTTAAAGAGAATTTTGGGTTCGGGAGTCTGGTTACGTGTTTAGGAAGAACTTGAGAGTTCACCCAACACGCCTCTTTCGAGACTTTCAATCAACATTGGACAATTATGGACATTCAAAGTGTGTGTGCGATATGTGTCGACAAGTAAGGCATGCAAATTTGGAATTTCATTGATGGTATATGGACTGGTTACAACTTGTGAGCCATGATAAGGGGCCACACCCTTTACATATGATGATTTTCATCACAAGGCAGAAGGCTAAGACAATCTGCTCAGGAAGCTCTGATGTCGTCCGACACAGGACTTCCCATGAAGGGGATGTCGGACGACATAATGCCTCATGGTCAGATTGTCTCTTACAATGACAAGGCCACTCTGGAACTGGAACAATATTATTTCACTCAATGAAGACACTATTTAGTGGTCTAAGTTCAGTTTGGGGTTGATAGGAGTGAGCAAAGTCATGATTGACTTTTAATGATACGGATGTCATATGACATAGAACATCCGAAGTTGTCTATGTCATATGGCAAACCGCCTCCATCAATAGATTGCACCCAAACAGACCTTAGGCACTCCAAATAGTGGCTTATGAGCCAAAAATGCTTAGGTAAGCTTTGAGTTACGAAAGTGGGACAATCTTGACAGATCTGAAGTCCAAGAACAGCTTTACAGCCTTCTGGGAACTCCATGTCGTATGACACAGGATCTCCAGTTTCGTCCGACAAGAGCAGCCTGTTTCAGTGCCCTTCAGTCTGTTTGATTTCCCCTTTGCTCTCAAAGCAAACCAAGCAACTTTATTAACTGTAAGCAGTAAAATAGTAATATTACGTGAGTATTATGGGAGGATCACATGACTTTAATGGCCAAATGTGATGAATCACATGTTTATGGCCATTTTTATGTAGCCATCACCTCCTAACTCAATGTAAATTAAGAAAGATTCAAACTTTAATGGTGAGAATGTCACCAAATGTTCAGATCTGAGGTGGGGAGAAGTGAATATGGAAGATCCACTTCTCCACCACCTTTATCATGCAAAAACCCCAATATTTCACATAATATGAAAGCAAGTAAGCATGCAAGGTGATATGAGTGTATAGATGAGTTTATTAAAGAGAGAAAGGGTTTAGTGGCTACCTATTGTAGTCCACAAGGTAAGAACACCAGTAGTATGGTGCTTACCCCTTCAACACACCAACAAATGGAACCTTTCTTTGGATCTTGGCTTTGGTGTATGTGTGTGTGTGAGGAGGGAGGTGAGTGTGTATGTATGAGAGAGAGAGAGAGACTCTATTTCTACAGAGTTTCCCCTATTTTACTGATATCCTCCCTAAATTCTCCAAAATCTCCTCTTAAAATGATCAGCCATGCCTTGTATTTATAGGCAGGCTGATGGGAAGCTCCATGTCGTCCGACAGAGGGAGTTAAACTGCCTTAGTGTCGTCCTGTGTCGGACGACAGCGTACAGCTTTTTGGCACAGTTGGGCCGAATGGATGGCAGGCCCAATGGGTTGAATGGGCAATGGGATAATTGGACTCAATATTACATTTTAGCAAATATATGAGCCCAAAAATCAATGAAAGTGGACCCAAAACATGAGTTCGGGTCGGGGTACTCACAGCAGGTCACTACTTGAGGTGTCTGGAAGCAGACCGAGCCCAACAGGTTTTAAAGGAGTTGCATGAAGGACAGTGTGGAAATCATACCGGGGCAGAAGCCTGTATACCAAGGCCCTAAATATGGGCTATTTTTGGCCCACAATGCGAAGAGACGCTGCAGAGTATGCAAAGAAATGTGATTCCTGTCAACGGCACGGCGACATCCTACATCAACCAGCTGAATTGCTACATCCTATCCTGTCGCCATGGCCATTTATGATTTGGGGAATGGATATCGTAGGGAAATTGCCAAGAGCTCCAGGAGGAAAAGTATTTCTACTAGCCATGATAGATTATTTTTCCAAATGGGTAGAAGCTGAAGCGTACGTGCAGGTCCGTGACAAGGAAGTTATCTCTTTCATAAAAAGAAACATATTCAGCAGGTTTGGGATACCTTCAGAGATAATATGTGATAACGGCTTCCAGTTCATTAGTAGAAAAACGCAGGATTTCTTGAAAAGATGGGGAGTCAAGATGGTGACATCTTCACCTGTTCACCCTCAAGCACAGGCAGAATCCAGAAATAAGATTATCATAAGCAATCTAAAAAGGAGACTGGATCAAAAGAAAGGAAGATGGACGGAAGAGTTACCATTGGTTTTATGGGCTGACAAGACGACATCTAAGAATGCTACTGGTCAGACTCCCTATTCTCTAGTATTTGGGACAGAGTCAGTCATTCCAGCAGAAGTTCTAATACCTACAGCCAAATACGGTTTGTTGACACCTGAGCATAATAAGGACATCTTGACACATGACTTGGATACTGTAGACGAGCTAAGAGATATGACTAAAATTCGGATGGCATCATATCAACAAAGGGTAGCCAGGTCTTACAACAAAAATGTAAGGGTTAGAAGATTCCAAGTAGGGGACTTAGTCCTACGAAAGGCATTCCAAAATACAAAAGAGCTCAACGCAGGCAAGCTTTCCCCAAAATGGGAAGGACCCTACCTGATTGATGCACAGGCCGAAAAAGGAGCATATCGCCGGTCAACCCTGGATGGCCAAATGATCCCACGAAGTTGGAATGCCATTCATCTTAAAAGGTATTACATCTAGACAATGCCTTCCTAAACCTCACCTTATCTCAGGTATGGACAATCCTATATTGAATATGAGTAACCTTTCATTTCCCTATTTGTGTCATTTTCTATTTTACTTTACTTCAAAATAAGATGTCGCTAACACAACCTGTGGAGGGGCGTCAACATAGTTGACATCCATCTCTATGTCTCTGTCTTGCAAGATGTTGACATATGAAAGTGGGGACATATCGAAAGTACTCAAGTCAAAATGACAACGAATTCTCCTCCGTCAGAGACTGGCCATCTCTTCTAAAGTAAAGGTACACAATCCCTTCTAAGGTTTAAAGAGTTAGTTACCTCTTTCTAAGAATGTTAGGTTGCCACACCTTCGCCTGGAGCGCAAGATATCTCTTTAATTGAGGTGTGGGTGGGCCTATATGAGTAAAATTATATAGCTTACCCATTCCCACTCAATTAAATGATTAATCTTAAGTATTGTTCATATGGTTATGGCATATACGTGTCATCTTAAAATACCTACAGTTTTGACATTTTTTCATATCACCTTACGAAGTTAACATATGATCATTCAAAGAGAACTTTATCAAAATTATACCAAGTCTTGACATACTTGAAAACTACCAAACCAGAGTTTTTCTAAAGCTACCATAAAAACATTCCCAAAAGTTAAGATATTGTTCCAACATCCAAGCTACTAAAACTGAAAAGCAAAAGTGTTGAACCAACCCAACACTTGAAATAAATTGTCTTTGGTCCTTATGAACCGATTACATACCAACAAAATAAAAATTGTCTTTGGGTTTCCACCCACATATTTTCAACAAAAATAAACAAACATTTTTACCTTTTCAGATGGCGACTGCCTCAGATGTTGCCTTCGGAGTAACCTCTCTGGCCTCTGTTCCTTCCTTCACAATTCCTTCCTGGGGACTGGATGGCACCTCACCTTTATCCATCGGCTCCCCTGTTAGTTTGGTCAGATTGGCATACTCTTTGTTAATGTCCCAATCCTGAGATTTACCATCTTGGTGCTCCTTCATCATTTTGATCCTGCTTTGAATAACAGTCTTTGCAGCCGCAATCTTGCAAGACTTCCTCACATTGTCAATCTCCTTAAGATGATCACCTTCACTCTTAGCCAAGCTGTCTAGCAGATCATTCACTGTCTTCTCTTGCTTTTCCAAAGTTTTCTCATGTTCCTTCACTTTGTTCTCCAGCAAAGCCTTTTCTTTCCTAGCCAGAGCTGCATCTGACTTGGACTGCTTCTTAAGCACCTCGTTTTCCTTCACCAAGTCTTTCAAATATCCCACCACCTATGATATAAAGAGTTGACATCAAAAGATATCATGAAAGCTATGAATTGGTCAAAATTTAGATGGGCAAATTGCAAATAAGGGCCTGAAGTATGCACCCCATTCGCGGAAAGGGGTCCGATGTTTTAAATTTGGCGATTTAGGGTCTCAAGTAACCAAATGTTGACAATTAAGGGCTTTTTTTGACGAAATCGTTAATTTCTTGGTTAAATCATCACGTGCGGGTCACGTGCATACTTCAGGCCCTTATTTGCAATTTGCCCATTTACATAATAATAATAAAAAAATAATACTAATAAAATAATAATAATAATAATAATAATAATAATAATAATATTAATAAATAATAATAATAATAAAATATTAATAATAATAATAATAACAAAATAATAATAATAAAATAATAATAATATTAATAATAATAATAAATAATAATAATAAAATAATAATAATAATAATAATAAAATATTAATAATAATAATAATAATAATAATAAAATAATAATAATAATAATAATAATAAAATATTAATAATAATAATCAACCCCAATTTCCCATTCCTTCTTCTTTCCTAACAGCCCCACAAGGGACTCGTCCACCACCACCGCCACCCACCACCCCAAACCACCACAATATCACGACAACTCCACCACCAAGCTCTCCATCCCCATCCCTCATCCCCACCACCACATTCTTCCCCCATTGCGATCATCTTCTTCCAATTCATCCCCAATTTCCAATTCCTCTTCTGGATATCCTGGATTGAGTCCAAAACCCATCCAACGTGCTTAATCCGATAGCAATTTACAAGGATTGTCGTTGATTGCATTCAATTTCGACAATTTCTTTACTTCCAAAACACCCACAACCAATTCTTCTTTACAGAAGAAGGCAATGTTACGTACAGAGCCATCTTTTTCGATTTATCATAATTCGAAAGAATATGAAGATTTGTTGGTGGGGATTGAAAAGGGTGGATTAGGGAGTGAGGATTTTAGTTTTGTGAAAACTGGTATGGGGTTGATTGAGGAGGTTGATGATGAGGAAGGGAAGGAAGAGGATTTTAGTTTTGTGAAAACTGGTATGGGATTTTATTATTATTATTTTATTATTATTATTATTATTATTATTATTATTATTTTATTATTATTATTATTATTTTATTATTATTATTTATTATTATTATTAATATTATTATTATTATTATTATTATTATTATTGTTATTGTTATTATTATTATTATTATTTTATTATCATTTTTTTAATTTTTTTATTATTATTATGTAAATGGGCAAATTGCAAATAAGGGCCTGAAGTATGCACGTGACCCGCACGTGGTGATTTAACCAAGAAATTAACGATTTCGTAAAAAAAGCCCTTAATTGCCAACATTTGGTTACTTGAGACCCTAAATCGCCAAATTTAAAACATCGAACCCCTTTCCGCGAACGGGGTGCATACTTCAGGCCCTTATTTGCAATTTACCCAATTTAGATAGTTACACCTTACCCCAGTTGTAAAGCTCATATATTTCCTCTTAAACTCCCCCACGGGCATCCCTTCAAACATGTCTCCTACCTCAATCACCTCCTCTTGGATAGCCTTCCTCTTTCTCACCCTAGAACCAATGCCAACACTGTCCTCTATTGCTGGGATCTTCTTGGGAATCATTGGTGGTTTCGTCTCTACCATGGGAGGTAAATCTCCAAACATAGCATCAATATCATCCAGATCGAAATCTGACCCCAAGGCAACTGGCTTATAAACTGCACCAATATATGAAGAATGTCAAGAAATAGTGTGCGTTAGCTAAAGAAACAGGATAAAGAGGCAACATGCTTACCTGTAGACATGATAACAGAGGTTGATGCCCTATCGTCTTCCCGAACAGCCAAAGGTGCTTCTAGTAAGCCTCTAGGTGACCTCTTGTCTAGGGGCAGTTTGAAGAATTCATCAAGTTTTGCTAAAGTATCCTCCTCCGGTGGGAATAGTTCTTCCCAGTCAATATCTGCAAAAAGGTAGGAAAAATTACAATTTCAGTCTAACTCAAAAGGAAGAAATCACAAAGTCAGAAGTCGAAGTACCTCCCTTATTCCATTCACTTGGTATTTCGTCCCCTCCTTCAATTGATGCTCTATCAACAAAGAAAAATCTATTTTTCCATCCTCTATCGTTTGAAGACGTCGTGGTCATTAGAGAACTCCTACCCGACCTTTTCTTAAAAAGATAGCTTTTTGATCCAAAGGGCTGAAAATCATATGAGTAAGCTATCTCATTAAGCCCTAAGTTCAGGCCGTTTTCCCTATTAACTTTGATCACAAATGCGAAAATTCTCCATGCCATAGGCATTAATTAGGGGTAAGCGAGTTGGGTCCTTTGGAAAAATTTAGAAATCAAAGTAGGAAAAGGATAGCTAAACCCTAGGAGGAAGGGATATTCAAGAAAGCAAATCCATTTTTTAGAAACAAGATCAGACCTAAGGTTGACGGAGAAGGGGTGAAAGATGGCACCTTCCGGGAAGCAACATTGTCGTTTTAGCGACTCAATCTGGGTGTCACTGAACACATATGTCTCCTCGTCTGGTTTAGAAAGGAGTTTCTCACATTCGAAATCCTCAAAATCAACCTCTATGGGATCTTTCGGAGACGGCGCACTTTTAGTCTTGGAGGAACTCCATCTGTCCTACTCATGGTAACAAGCTAGCAAGAACAGAAACAATGGAGTCAAGGAAAGAGAGAAAGAGCGGAGAAGTTACCTTACAGAGAGTGTCGTCGTGAGAAGAAACAATTGGAAGGTTTTAGAAGCTTTTAAATCACCCAAGCGATTGGTTAAACCAAAGAGAGCTCTTTTTCCAAAAAACTTCTTTTCCTAATTAAACTCCCCAACCGTCCAATTACTCCACGTTTTATTATGGTTGTCAAATCATGCAGAAGACAGTTGGCTCCTTTTTGAAAAACATTTGCCTCTTCAATTTTCGTGATAGACAAATATTTTTGGGAACAAATTGTTATGGGTATTTTTCAGCATGATGACATCCTCAGTTGCTCCTGCATATCAAGATGATATTCCACTGTAAGTATTGCTTAATATTTACTTATTCATTTTTTATAATATTATTCATTATTATTTTACAGTAAAGCAGAAGAGATAAAATCGGGATACAACCAAGCACGATCAACTTTTCTTCAACGTCAAGGTGGACTTGGTCTTTGGACGTTGTGAAGATAACCATGCATGTCGAAATTATAGGAATTAGTTAATATTCGTTTATAATTTTAGTTATTTAAAGGGGATATGGAGACGGAAAACACACATTATCACTCTACACACGCACAGCTTGTAAACCTCTCCATTATCTTCCAAATTTGTAACTACGATTCTTATAGTGAGACATTTAAGGTTTGGAGACCTAACTCCCGGAGTTTTTTCCGAAGAGGTTGTCATCTCTAAGGTTTTCCTCGTTAACAAAATTCTTGTGTCACTCTTTATTTTCGTGTTCTTGTTCCATTTAATTGAATTTCAAAATCCTCTCCTTGTTGTTTAAATCCATATATTTACAAAGTTAAGATTCGACGTTATTGTTTTTTCTACCAAAACAATTATTCTATTTGGATATATATTTGCAAGTAATTCCTTCAATATTTAACAAATATATGATATTCATTTGGAATATGCATTCGTGAGTAGAGTACATTTTTAATAAGATTAATCGAATTCACGTTTATTTATAAAGAATAAACAAATCAATCAACATACTCCCTCCGTCCCAACTCAAAAGCCACAAATTTTTTTTTGGGCGTCCCATTTAAAAATGCACTTTCCCAAAAAGGAAACCTTAAATCACTATTCTCTCCACTCATTCTCTCTCCTACTTTACTTTTACACTCACAACATTCTCTTTCTTACATCACCTCCCACTCATTCTCTCTCCTATTTAATTTTTCATACTCACAACATTTAAACTTTTTCTCTTTCCTACATCACATTTCTTATTTTGCGTGCCCTCTCCATTTTGTGTATTTTTCGCTGGGACGGAGGGAGTATGAATCAGTGGCGGAACTATGCCTGTTTATAAGGGTTCATTCCTCATTAACTTTTGTAATTTTTACAAATTGACTATTTTCAATTTTCAGATTTACTTTATTCACCCCAAAAAAAAATAAAAATTCAGGAGGGTCTAGATCCGCCTAACGAACCTAAGTAGTAAATAATCGTATATTGTTCAAGCTATGGAATATAATTAAACTCGAACATATACATAAGAAAAAGACAAAAGAGAAAATAATTTAATATACTCCCTCCATCCCACTCAAAAAGACACAAAATAGGTTTTGAACGTAAATTAAGGAAAGTGTACAGTATAGTAAGTGTTGTTAGTATAAAAAGTGAGGTATCAGAGAGATTCTGGGATTTTTTTCTCATTTAATTCATTTTTAAATTTTTATTTACCATTGAATTATTGTTCAAACTTTTGCCCAAAGTATCCCACTTTTTGAAACTCGCTACACCGTGTAGCGATTTTGACTTTCACAGGTCAAACTCGCTACACCGTGTAGCGAGTTCCATGTAATTAAGTTTGTCAGTTCGTAATTAATTATGGTAATTAAGTTTCTCCAAACTCGCTACACCGTGTAGCGAGTTTAACCTGTCAAAGTCAAACTCGCTACACCGTGTAGCGAGTTATTAAAAATCCTTTTCCCCTTCCAGTTTACAGTCTTCATAAAAAAAAAACCCTAAGTTCTAAGTTTCAGTCGCCGGCCAAGCAAGGAAGAAGAAGAAGAAGAAACAAGAGCCAACCTTGATTTTGCCATTCAAATTCAAAATTTTATAATTGTAAGTTTACATTTTTGTATTTTACTTTACTATGTGTTGAATTTAGCTTTGATTGGATTGTTTATTTACTTGCAATTTAGAATTTTTTTTGATTTCTTTGATGACTTTGTAAAAATATATTAGTTTAGTCCCAAATATGTGACTAATTTGTGTCCCAATCCGAAATTTTGAGGAGTGATTGTTTAAGATAATATTGTTACTTTATTTGTGTAAGAATATTGGAAAAAAAGAATTATTAACTTCTTATCAAATTTTTTATAGAAAATTATTAATTAATTTTCTTATGTAGAATGATTTTTGTTGTCCTTATATAAAATGACTTTTAAGTAATAAAAAAGTAATAATAATGATTATTAATTACTGAAAAAAGGACATATTATTAATTTAATATTTTTACTTTATATGGTTTAATCCTTTATTTTTAAATTTGAATATATTAAATATGCGTAAAAATGTTTTATATTTAAGTAATATACGGAAAAGTGGAAGTTTTAAAATTTACTTATTATTTTTTCAAAATTAAATATTATTTTTCAAAAATAAATAATCTATTAATTTTTCAAAAACTAATTGACGATCCCTTATTTTGTTTCAAAATTTAAATACCATTTAATTTATTAACTTCATAGCCTTTCATATTTACAAATTTGCATTAAACACCCTAGTAACAAAAAACAACTTCGAACTAAGATTCTAGACTTTATTATTTATTGAAGTAAGATCCTAGACTTTATTATTTATTGCGGAACTGACAATTTAGGGCCTGAACACGTAGGGTCTTCGGTGGAGGGCCTTATAAATTTTTTTGGTCGCATCAGGGCTTCATATGTAAAATTATCGTCAGTTTAGGTCTTTTTGACGAAATTCGTTAGAAAAGTCGATTAAGTGACATGTGTCGCACATGCTTAACAAATTAATTCAAAAGAACAATTTACTTATTTCAAAAAGAAGTACTTATAAGGTATATAGGTTGGAAACCAGCACAGCTGAGGTGATTCGTATTCAACTACGTAATCACTTTCACGTATGAATTAAACATACGAGGCAGCAGTATGAGTTGATATACAGTGTGGCGGGTAGAACAATAACCACGTACCTATAAAGTATTTAGGAAATAATGACTATTAAATAAAATCAAATTTTACTGCCTCGTATGTTTTATAGTTATTAAAAAATTTACTTATTTCAAAAGAACAATTTACTTATTTCAAAATAAGTACTTATAAGGTATATAGGTTGGAAACCAGCACAGCCGAGGTGATTTGTTTAAAAAAAATTTTTTTAATGTGTTAAAATAAATGATGACATGTTGCTGAATTATGTTTTTGTTTAAAAACTTTTTTTTTACATGTGTTAAAAATAATGATGACAAGAAAAATTGCAACGAAACCAAACACAAAATTTACCAAATAATTTTAAAAAACTAAAATAAATCAAAATAAATATAATCAAGTTAGTGACCACATCCCGATCACGTAGAAAATCTTACATTAATTAATTTAAACATTTAGGAAATTCAAGTAAACAAAATGGGCTTAGCATTCATTCACTTAACTTCATTATTCTTAGAAAATACCTGCAAAACAAATGAGTTTAACATCATTTACTATATGATTTCAACAATTCAGCAAAAATA
This sequence comes from Adenophora triphylla var. japonica, assembly GCA_022495995.1. NCBI lineage: Eukaryota > Viridiplantae > Streptophyta > Magnoliopsida > Asterales > Campanulaceae > Adenophora > Adenophora triphylla. The sequence continues at coordinate 118,907 of JAFEMH010005316.1, forward strand.
AGAAAATATGTACCTTGAAGACATTAGGGAGTGTGATGTTAAGATAACGTGCTGATCGTGATGGATTGGGGGCAAAAACAACAACCTAAATATTTCAAAACAAACAATTAGATGGAAGTATTAATGACGATTCTAAAGTGTACTGGCTTTCACTATTTAATATATCATACCTTCTGAAGAATCAGAACAGAACGGACAGATATATCCTTTCCAAATTCACTCTCAGTCACTTTTCGATGAATGGAAGCATCTATGGTATCCTTAGGATCCTAATATTTTTATCCTAGTTAGTAACTCAAAACACATTTCACCCATGATAGAAAGCATACTAAGCTCATATCCTAACCTTTAAAGTCACCCAGAGATCACCATAACCATTTGGTGTGCAGGACTTGATAACAGCAACAACCTAATAGAACATACATAAATGTAAAAAATCAATTATCTTTACACACATTTAACTACAATTAATCTTAATATTATACATGATCCACTCTGTCAACATTATGACATTTTTTCTTGATAGAGCTCAACGAATAATATTTACCTGCTTCAGTGAAAAATTCCATTGCAGAGAGCCAAGGACCGTTTTGGAAAGCTTCATCCTTCACCGGATCTTCAATTACTCTCCGTATATACTCTTGGGTTGCGATCGGGGTTTGTTGCGAAGATAAGCTCTGACGGTCGAGATTTCTCTGGCGCATGACGGCTCTACGGCACCGGCGGGACGAGAAATAGCACGCGATGAAGAGGAGAATTCACCGGAGGAATTGGGATCGTGAAAAAAAAACGCTGCTCTCTAGGATCCATTTTTTGTGTTTAATAGAATTTAAATTGAGAAGATTGAGGGTTGTGAGGAGGATACGAGAGAATGAATGGACGAGGGAGAGGAGGATAAATGAATCTGAAAAAACTTATATGGGCAATTAATTAAAGAAAAACTCGCTACACGGTGTAGCGAGTTTGACTTGGACAAGTCAAACTCGCTACATGGTGTAGCGAGTTTCTCTTTAATTAATTGCCCTAATTAATTACCAAACTGTCAAACTTAATTACATAGAACTCGCTACACGGTGTAGAGAGTTTGACCTGTCCAAGTCAAACTCGCTACACAGGTCAAACTCAAACTCGCTACACCGTGTAGCGAGTTTTAAAAAGTGGGACACTTTGGACAAAAGTTTGAACAATAAGTCACTTTGATAAATAAAAATTCAAAACAGTATTATTTGAGAAAAAAATCGAGATTCTGGGGTAGGAAATAGTAAGTATTAAGTAGATAGTAATTTTGAGTATGACAATTGTGTCTCATGAATAAAGAAGTATTAAAATGTTTCTATTTTAAGAGTGTGCATTTTTAAATGGGACATTCAAAATGAAATTTTGTACCTTTTCGAGTGGGAGATGAAATATACAATAACATGAATTTGACCAGAAAATATTGAAATTTTATAAGCACTTTCATAAAAAAAAAATCATAAAAAAATTACACCCTTCTGTCCCACCTAAAAATGCACAAATTTCTATTTTGGTCGTCTCATTTAAAAAGGTACGCTCAAAATGGAATTTTTTTAACACCTCTTTATTCATGGGACCCTCTTGTCATACTTACAACAATTATTCATTTATTATTTTCTACCTCAGTTTTAATACTCGCAATACTTATTCCACTCTACTCCCTCCGTCCCGGTAGTATCAGCACGGTTACTGTTTGCGCGGGAATTAAGGAATATGATATTTTAATAAAATGTTGTGAGTGTAAAAGAATGAGTGGAGAGAGAATGAGTGGAGGGTGCAATAAATTATAATGGTGTTGTGAGTATTAAAATAATGTAGGAGAGAGAATGAGTGGGGTTGGGTGAATATTTTATTAATATAAAGTTTCCTTTTTGGGAGTGTGCGGATATTAACGGGACGCCCAAAAAGAAAAGTGTGCTAATATTAGCGGGACGGAGGGAGTACATATTTTTTAATTTTCGTAAAAAAGACCAATTTTGTGACTTTTTGAATGAAACGAAGGGAGTATATTTTTATTGATCACACAGTAAGGCAAGTTTAGTTTTTTTGAAAAATTTGGCTTATAAACATGGATTGGATTGGGGTTTGACGGATTGTCGAGTAAAGACTGACTCTGACATTGAATTAATCCAGCAAAACAAAAGGACTCAATTCAGGTTGGCACGTTGAATGTTGAACTGGATATTACTATAATTAATTATGTTCATGTTCATGTCCTTGTTCCCAAACATATGGTTTGTCTAGAGTGATGTGGCTCCATTTAAATGTTTTTATTTTTATTTCTATTTCTTATCCAATAATTGAGTTTTGAAATGGGACTGCATTCCTAACTAATTACATCTTCATTAATCTTTTCAGCACATATTATCTCATTTTGGTGGGATGTTTTTTTTTTTTCCTTCCGTCTCACTAGAAACTTCATCAATTTTGGGAGTAACCAAAAAATTAAGAGAAAGTAATGAAAATGAAATGGGCTGGAAGAGGGAAGAAGTAATTAGTTATGACAAGTGAGGCTCACAATTTAAATGTATGGATTTTTTTCTGAAATAATTCATTTTTTAAATAATAATTTCCAAAATAACGAACCTTCTAAACTATTGACCAAAATGACTCCTTTTTATGAAACTCGCTACTTCGTGTAGCGATTTAAAAAAAAATCGCTTAAACTCGATATTTCGTGTAGCGAGTTCAAATTTTTTTTTTTTTTTTACGTAAGCAATTTCGAGAATTTCACGAAAATTTTATTAAAATTCAATTTCGCTACTGTGAATAATGAGTTTTGATTAATTAAATTTGTTTTTATATTAATTTAAACTCGCTAATGGCAATAGCGAATTTAAATTCGCTACTACAATTAGCGAATTTCCTGTAAATCTAAACAGCCAAATAAAGTTAGTTTACAACCCAACTTTATAACAAAGTTTGTATCAAAATCTGTGAAAAACAAACACATTTAATTTGTACCAACCAAACACATTTCAATACCCTTGACAAATAAACACATTCAACAACGCGTAAATAGAACAAAATATCATTAAATAATCACAAACTGATCACATAGGAAATGTCTCAAATGTTCATTTATGAATCATTTTTTTTCCTACACTTATATGCTTTTTATTTATCGAAATATATCCCCTCAACTTGCGTAACACACTCACCCTGTGTATCGTGGGCTCGTATGCTATGAGGTGACTCACCTTGTACCTCGATCGTTGTCTGAGTCTCTTAAGGTGCATCTGTATGTAATGGAGTCTCGGGAGGTACATCCTTCTATAATGGAGTCTCGGGAGGTGCATATGTCTAAGTCTCTACCCGAGCTTCCTGGTCTTGCTCCGGCTATCGCTTTTGGTCCTCCTCTTTCTCATCCACTAAATGTTGACCAAATTGCATATGTGGCACTCTCTACAGACGACGACATTGAGGCCATGGTTGTCTGTCTGGAACAACCTGGACGCGATCAATTGGTGTCGGGGGTGCTCAAGCATCAAGTCGTTGTTGCTGTCGTATATGCGTAAAAGAAGATATAATGAGATGCCTCATTTGAAGCCTAGAGTTATCCACCTCCAACTCATGGGCGATGCTTCCCTCGTTAATTTCATGCATACATTGTAAGTTTTGCACCTGTTAACATCAACAGGGCAAGAATATTAATAACTTATTATTACAATTAATAAACCCTAATATTAAAAAGTTTGTAAAATTATATTCACTTACCAAACCCTCGAATACACTAGCATGTGATCTATACCCAATATCCTCTACATGTATCTGGTTCACAATTAAAGAACGTGTGATCTTCTTTAACCAAATATATTACGGATGGGCGTAATTCATCACCTCTTCACCCAACACACCATTCACCACGCTCTGAGCTCGTGCATTCCATAATGATATTTACTCACTATGTTTTGAATCACAACCCACATATCATCTAACTCGGCGATCAATACTATGCAAATCTTCATGTGTGTCACATGGATTGGGGATCGGATGTAGCATGCCAAACTGCATCATAACTCGATCAGGTACGTGCCATTTTACCCTGTCAAAGCAGATTAGAGGCGCCCTCGTCCTTCATACGGCTTGTCCATGCCTTCAATAATTTGGAACAGCTAGATCTATATATGGCTGCCAAATAATCTGATCCTCAGTGAGAGACGTTGATCCGATAGGCACGTAAGTTATGTTCGTTAACATGCAAATACGATAGGGACCCAGTCCACCTGAAAAGATTAAAAAATACAATTTAAACAAATTTAGATAAATACAATATAATTTAAACAAATCAGATAAATACAATAGAATTTACACAAATCAGAGTGATTGTAGTTTACCTACACCCCAATGGATTGTCAGGTAAATTCGGTTGCACATTCTAATCTCCCCTAACCACTATTGGTTGTGTGGGCAACAACCTCTCCCATGCCCAAAACTGTTTGTATTATAAACAAATCACATAAATATAATATAACTTAAAAACATACATAAAACCAAACATATGTCGAAAAATATAATTATCATACCTGCACAATAAAGATAAATTCACTACAGTTACTTGTGTCGTGCAAAGTCGCAGTACACATTTTCCGATAAAGAAAGGCCAAAGCAGCACTACCCCAACTATAATCATGTATCATCTCGATATCTTTAACCAGTGAGAGATACATCAACTTCACCTTATTACTAGTGTGATTAGACATCACAATCGACCAGAGGGCTGTCAATATGTACGCACGTGTATACCTAATGACCAAATCTTGTGTCGCATTTTCTGGAAGCTGACCAAAATGGAGAAACTGACTTAGAAGCCACTTAAGGTTCAACAACCCTGCTTCTATCTCACTCTCTGATGGACTAACACCTAATAATTGCTCACATAAGTCGCACTAACCCTGAAGCAACCTCGTGGTGTCAGAACCAGTAATAGGAAGTCCATCAATCGGTAACCCTGACAACATACCTATATCCTCTTAACTAACGGTCATCTTACAAATAGAAAAGTGAAAACTGTAGGTTTCCTGATGGCATCGCTCAACCAACGCTGTAAACAAACCCCAATCATACGTGATTTTTCCTAACTTGTAAACCCCGTAAAATCCTGCTACTACTAGTATCTCCTGGATCCTCACGTCCAACACTTCCGGCAGAGTCGAACCACGACGAAAAGATAACTTCTCAACATGTCTTCCGGCCCATATGTATTCAGTTCGATGCTTATCCTATAATCTCAAAACATCTCATTATAAATGACCCGAATCGACAAACGGCTCAAGAAGCTCTCTATGTTGATGTTCTACATTCATATGTAACACAAAACACAAAATTGATCAAATTTAAAACACAAAACACAAGAGACAACCATTAGGTCTAAAAAGAAAAAAGATAACTATTGTGAAGCATATTTCTACATTCATCTGTAACACAGTAAAACAATAGACAAAATTGATCAAATTTAAAACTCAATTTAACAAAAATGCTAACTGAACTAACGAAAAACATAACTGATGATGAGATGTCGAGTTATACGATAATATAAACTGAACGAAAATGACGTAATCTTAAAATAGGCAAGATGCCATTACCTTTTTACATGTGATGTAGTCTGGTATATATAGTGCTACATTAGGATTGATAGAAATTCCTTGAATTGTGAATACAATGTAAGCGTAACAATCTCCGTAATATTATGAGGCGTTTACAAATAGAATCGTGTATAGACGCACATGCTGGCATGGTCGAGGTCACCTGAGTATTCGAGGTCGACCTGACTTCGTGCCTTAGCCAGGTAGAGATTGTATAAGTAGATGATCGTATGTCGGACGAATCTAGGTCGGGACCAATAATGGTCGTACAATGAGTTATGTCGACTGATCTATACTATTGGGCAGTTGGGGTCGTGGCAGTTGTATTGGCCCATTCGATAAATGTGTCTTTATAATGATTGAAATGTTTGGCTTTATACGTCGGGTATGACCCGTCATTTTTATTCCTGATGACTCCAAGATTTTCAGGGTCAAGAGCGGTTCAAGGATATCTGGCAGGATATTTTTGGGGGTTTGATGTACCTATAACACAACACAAATGAAGCACCGTTAAGGTCAAAGTTGGACGTTAATCCAACTCAGGCCCTCAGGTGTGAGAGTAAGAATACTGAGTAATATAAGGCGTGGAATACCTTGAATGTGTGTGAGTGTTTAGGGTTTGAGAATAATATGGCTTACTCAATATATTTGGGACTTACCTTGTCCAAGGGGACAAAGGTCTTCTATTTATAGGCAATGAGGAGCTGCCCGCTGACGTAAGCCATGAGGTCAGCCCTAAGGGGCACTTTGGTATTTGACCGCATACACGTGTCCGCATCTAATTGGGTCTGTCAGGGAGGGAGGACCCTCTGTCAGAAGGGATGTCGCTGATGTGGACAGGAGCCGTGTATCCGGCGCGGCGCATTTAATGCCATTGTAGGCGCCTGACTGAGCCGCATTGAATGCGATGGGAGTGAGCCAGCCACTTGCATGTCAGAGCCAGTAAGCTAACTTGCTCAGTAAGGTTTGCCATTAACCGGGAGGCAGGTGAGATAACCGGGAGGCAGGTATGAGCCCGCGGTCAACATCTTGGGCGCGGTCAAAGGTATTTGACGCGGGCACGGATGGAGCGGTCATACCTCCTGCGGGCACCAATCCAGCGGTCAGGATCCCTCCGGTCTGGAGTAGGATGAAGCGGAGAGGAGCGCGGTCTTGACCTCAGGGGTCTATCTGTCCGCGGTCTTGACTCCGGCGGTCTAGGGAATGTCACGTCACTGGTTCCTTGAACCAGACCGAGCGTGGGCCGATCCAGCAGGTCCGGGCTCATCAGTGGCCCCTAGCTCCAAGTGTGATTATTTATGGTCTGAGCGAGGAGCTACTAGTTAAGCTCGGTTCACCCAGATCGCTCCTCGAGCAGGCACCAGTGTTAGCATTTTTTGTTGGTTGCTGCTCTGCCTCCCATGCATATAGGCACGTTCGGGAGGCACGTCTGGGAGGCACGTGGCCCCTTGAATGCTCTGCCTCCCGGTTGGCAAGTAGCCCCCTGGGTATATGAAAAGACAGCGCGTGACACGTACGGAGGGTACGTGTCAGCCATCCAGGAGCCGCCATAAATGCCAACCGGGGAATTTTCGAATTTTCAAACATTTGGAGGCGGTTCGTGGTTTGAGGAACGGTTTGGGGGCTAATTAATATGGGTTAAAACGGGTTAGCCCGTATAGGTAGGCCCTATAAATACCAAACCCTTCTTCTCCAAACCCTTTTACCATTTCCAAACCTTCAAATTTCTTTAAGAGAGAGAATTTCTGCTGCTAAATTTGTGCTTTACTTCCTTCGAATCCATCTTCGATTCCACCCTCGTAAGTGTTTTTTGATTTTTTCTTCTTCTTCATCTCCTTCTATTTCTTTTTGGGTTTCGATGACTACCCGCGAATTTGGGTTCCGCCGTCCATTAGAACTAGGGGATGGGAGCACTCCAGATACCTTTGCCATTTGTAAACGGACAGGGGGGATTTATAGGAAGGTAGCTCATGGTTGGCTTAGGTTATCCATGGAGTGCTTCCAATATTTTTGTGAAAAATCCCAATGGGGGCCGTTTGTCCCACCCCGGTTGTGGGAGGCCAAGAAGAAGAAACTAATTGTGAACGGTGATGTATTGGTGTTGGGGAATACGAGTAGGCTGAGAAATTTTGTGATGGGGGTTTTGTGCAGGTTTCCCCGCGAGAGAGATTCGGCTCTGAACGCCGTAGAACTAGTGAGGAGAGCGATTCGCGTCCCTGATGAGATAGTTGACTGGGAGAAGTGTAAACTGATGGACCCCAACCAAGTTAATGAGAAGCGGGCACAAGACACCGCGGACCTGAGCGATCCTTTAGATATTCTCCCCTTGAGGACTGTCTTTCCCAATGTTGTGCCCGGGCCCCCTGGTGTGTCCATGGTGGATCTAAGTAGCAGTGAGGAGCTTGAGCCTCTTAATTTTGAGGTGACCGGAGGCGGGGAGAGTGAATTTGAGGTGGCCCCTGCCCGTGGTTCATCCACCAGTCTCTTTGGCCCAACGAGCTCGGAGACCGAGGACGATGACCGCGACCAAGGTGATCGGATGGCTGCGGGCACCTCCCAGAGGGCAACAGAAATTGTTGATGCCTTTGAGGACTCTGATTCCGAGGAGGTTGTTGTCCCTGCCCGAGGGAGAGGCAAGAGACTTGCTGCTGAGGCCAATCCTGGCTGAGGCCGTAAAAGAAAAGCCAAGGAGGTGGAGACCATAGATTGGGAGGAGGAGATATACAACCTCTATAATGTTGAACCCAAAGCCTTCCGTGTCCGCACTCTTGGCCACGTTCAGATAAAGGATAAGGAAAAGCTGTGGCCAGAGACTATAGCAGATGTCCGTGAGGACAATAGGGCCTGCATTTTCTATGGGGCTTAGTTCGAGAACGGCCTCAGACTTCCCTTGGACCCCTTCTTCTACTTTTTCCTTGAGTTCAGTAGCTGTCTTCCTATGCACCTGACTCCCAATGCTGTTACGACCCTGGTTTCCTTTATAACCATTTGCAGGGTCTTGGGCTACGAACCCACCCTTTCTGGGCTTTATGCCTATTATCAGAACCAGATCTCCAATGACAACCTGAGCCTGAAGGCTAAGAATTATTCTGTCCGGACCTTCTCTCCTCCCTCTAACAAATTTGACCAGTGGAATCAGAAGGATATCCTGGTCATAGAGTCTAGGTTTGGTTGGCCCTTCCCCAAACCTTCCAATCCTGTTCCGATGAAGGTGTCCGCCAGAAACTATCCTGACCCCTCTCTGTCCGATAACCTGCGGATTGCCCTAGAGACCCACCTGGCCAAACACATATCCAACGGAGTGGAGCCCGTGTATGACGTGGGCGCTATTGTTGAATTTGAGCCCCTGCTCGTCTACTCAGGGGTAGCTCCTCGAAGGGAGGGAGCCCCCTATGCCCCTAGAGTAGAGATAGAGCCCCAGCCTCGTGACCCTAATTGGAGGGTGCATGAGTTCTATCAATTTGAGGTCGAGTGCAAAACTTGCATGCTGGGTGCTGAATGCGAGCCTCCAGAACTGATTGGTCTCTACTCCTTTTGAGAACTGCTGTATATTTTTCTTTTTTCACTTTTCGAACTGTCATTAACCAATTCTGTTTTCTTTCAGAGTAGACCCCGAAGAATATAATTTCTGATGGCCCCCTTGAGCGCCAAAGAACTGAAGGCCGGAAATATGAAGGCCCAGAAAGAGGCTGCTGCGAAGAGGCAGGCTGCCTTGGGGGTGGCCCCGGGCAAGGAAGCCAATTTGCCCGTGACTAACAGGAAGGATGGCAACACCCTCATCAGTCCCAAAGTGGTCCCCACTAAGGATCTTCCTCCACCGCTAAAGGGTCCCCCTGCCCATGATGTCCGTGCCTCTCACTCTCCTGGCCGCACCATTGCCTCCGGGCACAATCAAGAGTCCAGAAAGACGGCTGATAGAGAAGGGGATTTAGGGCACAGGGCCTCTAACTCCCAGAAAGTTGGGGAGGCACCCCTCCGGGCTACCACTACTTCTGCTGCGATCTCCTCTATCGCTCCTCTTGAAGGGAGGACTCTCTGCTCGGCTTCCTACCCAGTGGCCTCCCTCAGCACTCGCGAGGAGACACTGGCCATTAGGAAGAGGCTATCTGATGTGCCCGCCATTACTGGGGTGGACATCTATACAAGGAATGCCAACAACTCCACCGTTGGGATCGGCCTTATCAACCGGCTCTTCTCCCCGGACTTCTACAAGAACGCAGTTGTCAAGGAGAATCCGTCTGCCCTGATGGGGGATATTGGCTTTGCCCTTACAGAGGTTGGGACCTGTCTGACTGTTTTATCTCCCCACTTTGGATTTCTGTTTTTGCTCTAATTTTTTTATCTTCCTCCTCGCAGGTGGGCAACAAAGCTATGAGGTTACGGGAATGCTGCGACAGTCTGTCCGCTGAGGTTGATAGCAATACCAAGATCTTGGCGGACAAGATCCGTGAGGCGGAGGAAAAGGTCCAGACCTTGAACTCCGTTCTTGATGCCAAGGAGAAAACTCTCTCTGAGAAGGAGAATGATTTGAAGGACTTCTCTGACCGGCTAGCGGTGGTGGAGAAGGACTTGGAGAAAGCCAAGGGTCAGCGGGATGAGCTCCGCGGGCACAAGGCCGAGCTTGAGAAGAGGAACGCTGAGCTCGCGGACAAGTTGGGGGCTACTCAGAGGCAGGTCTTAGTACTTGAGGCCAAGGTGGATGAGCTTTCCGACCAGCTGCTCCCATACAAGCAGCTTGAGCTGGAAGGGGAGACTGCGCTGCAGGTTGCTCGCAGGGAGGCGGTGGAGGAGTACAAAAACTCCGAGGATTTTATGAATTTCCTTACCGCTGAGAATTTGGCTCAGTATGAGGCCGGATGCCGGACACAGATCCGGAATTTTGTTGCCACGGGCAAGTTCTCCGCGCAGCAGTTGGCCATGATTGGCTCACTGGTTGCTACTGATGCGGAGTGCCTGTCCGGGCACGCACTAGTCCCTCTGTCCACTGATGACATCAAAGGCTTGGATTTATCAGCAGCAGCCTCCCTGCCGCCGGTGGCCGAAGTCACTGCCACCGCTCTCATCGAGGAAGTGGACACCTAGAGATTCGGGGATGAGGAGTTGTCCTATGAGGCATCCATTGCTCGCATCCTTCTTAACGGACCGGCCATTGATGACGTTTTTCCTATGCAGGCAACTCCTATCCCCGCTTCCACTGAGCCCCCCTTCGATCCTATCACTGACCTGCTCGTGACAAGCCTTCCTTCTCCAACCCCAGCCTCCGAAGCGGCCACTGATGCTTCTCAGGATGCAGCTCCTAGAGTTTAGGACTTTTCCCCCTTTTTTTTACTTGTCGTAATAGATTGATAGGACCTTGTAATCATTTTTCCATTATCAATAGAAGTATTTCTCTTAATTGCTTTCTTGATTGCTCTCTTAATTGCTTGTCCTTGTAGGCTGTTTTGAGTGTTGGCAATATTTGAGTACCCTGGTACTTGCTTTCTTGCTTTTACTTTTTTCAGCGTTTTTGACTTGCAACTAAATTTTATACTCTCTTCCGCGGTCAAAGGCTTAGTAGGCCTTCTGCCCGCATTTTTGAGTTTTCCTAACTCTTTATTCAAAATCTCCTGGATTTTTTGTGAGAGTCAGCCCTATTTCTCTTTGACCGCGTTTGTTTGGCCTTGTGGCAAACTTTGAGGTCTTAACCCCGTTTGTCTGTTTGGATTTGTTAAACTCTTTTGATCACTCCCATCCATTTACACTTATTTTTCAACCTTGCGAGTCGTGGTGTAAGTTAAAAGCAGCCAAGGCAAGCTACTTTCATAGGGCATGTAGAGTGTGGCCGTGAGGCCATAGTCTACGCAACAGTAGGTAGGAGCATATTTAGCATATTGGCCCTTTAACCTACCGACATCTGTATCCACTATTGGTGGTTCACGCGGTTTGACCCTTTATTCAAAACTTCTTGAGTTTTTTGTGAGGGTCTTGTGGCGATCATGTAAGCGGGCTCATATGTCGGCCTTTGTCACATACAGGCATGTGAGTAACGGCCCTAAAAAAGGCCTTCGCGCATTTAGTGGGTCTGGGCTTTGGCCTTTGTCCCCACTTGCATCTATATCCACTTTTTCTTGGTGGTATCATACGGGCAGGACAGTGTGTCGTGTCCGCGATCGAGTACGGGCGTAATGGCCTTTGTACCCATATAGGCATGCGAATCGTAATGGATCTTTGCACATCAGTAGGTAGGAGCTCATATGTTGGCCTTCTGACCTACTGGCATCCGCTTGCGGGCATCCACCTTAACTTTTGAGGCTTGGTGGGAATAGTGTTACAACAGCTTTTGCACAAAAATTTAGTGATAACTTCATACTCACACATGTAGTACCCTATACTCCCTTAAAAATTACAAAGATTTCAAAAGAAGTACTTTCTAAGGTGATCGCTATTCCAAGCGTGCTTGAGCTCTTTTCCTTCCTTTGTCCGCAATATGTAGGTACCCTCCTTGATTATTTTGGTAACCTCATATGGACCTTCCCATTTCGGGAAGAGTTTGTTGAAACCAGGTTGAGTCCCTTGGACCTCCACATTTCTGAGTACCCAATCTCCAACTGAAAAACTTCTCTTATTTACTCTTTTATCATGATGCCTCTTCGCCTTTTGCTTGTAGTTAACCATTTTTTCATTTGCTCGCATTCTCTTTCCTTCGAGATCGTCCAAGTCACACCTTCTGTTTGCCTCATTTTGAGACTCATCGAAGTATGTGACTCTGTACGAGGGTAGGGCAACCTCGACTGGAGCCATTGCCTCTGACCCATACGTGAGCGAGAAAGGAGTCTCTCCTGTTGAGTTTCTGATTGTTGTGCGGACAACCCATAATGCGGTCTGGAGCTCGTCCAACCATCGTCCTCCTCTCCCCTCCAAGTTTTTCTTTAGGGCGGTCAGGACTAGCTTGTTCGCGACCTCAGCTTGGCCATTTCCCTGGGCATAAGCAACTGCGGACTGACGATGCTGTACCTTCATTCTTATACATTCAACAGTGAATTTTACGGAGAACTGAGTGCCATTGTCCAAAATTATTGCCCGTGGAACCCCAAATTGGCAATAGATGTGATCGTGGACGAAATTGATAGTATTCTCCTCAGAGATAGTGGCTAAGCCCTTGGCTTCTGTCCACTTGGTAAAATAATCCACGGCCACAACGGCATACTTAATGCTTCCTCGAGCAGTTGGGAATGGTCCAATGAGATCAATCCCCCTCGTATCAAACGGCCACGATGGTACAACCAAAGTTTGCTCTATTGATGGTAGTCTAGGGATGTCCGTAAATCTCTGGCATTTATCACACTTCCTTACGTACTCCTGCACATCTCTTCTCATTATAGGCCAAAAGAATCCCTGGAATTTGATCTTGTCTAAGAGAGTACGAGCACCGGGGTGTCCGCCACACACTCCTTCATGAACCTCATAGAGTAAGTTGGTGACCATGTGAGTTTTGACACACCTTAGCAAAGGCTTGGTGAATGATCGCCGAAAAAGTACTCCATCCAGGACGAGGTATTTCGCGGACACCGCTCTAATGGCTCTAGCCCTTGCTGGATCCTCGGGGAGGGTCTGCCTCTCGATGTAATCCTTGATCTCATCTACCCAATCCCTTACTTGATCCTCAATATTGCTTATCTGAATCCAATCTATGGCAGGTCTCTCCGTGAATTCTATCTGGCAATCCGTCTCTAAGTCTATGATTTCTTGATCAGTTATTCTGGAGAGGAGGTCAGCCTCCGTGTTATCCTCTCTCATGACTTGGTTCAACTCATAGTAGGTGAAATTTTTGATGAGGGTTTTTGCCAGACCGCAGTACTGAGTTAGTACTGGGTTGATAGTATCATACTCCCCCCTAATTTGATTTACTATGAGCTGAGAGTCACTATTGATCTCAATGTTCTGAACTTCCAAGTCTCTTGCCAATTCCATGCCCGCTATAATCGCCTCATACTCAGCTTGGTTGTTCGAAGCCTCGAACTTGAATCTCAAGGCTCTTTTGAATTTCTCCCCGCAGGGGGCGATCAAGAGTATGCCCGCTCCACTAATTAGCTTGCTCGCAGAGCCGTCCACGAATAAAGTCCATACTTCTTCTGGACGCTCCCTTGGCTGTATAATTTCAGTGTCTGAGCTATCTTGGGCCTCCTCTGACTCTGCCCGCTTTCTTTTACCCAGGTCGCTGTCCGCTAGTTTAAATGACGATTCCGTTACAAAATCAGCTAAGGCCTGTGCTTTGATCGTCCTTCTCGAGGAGTAGGTGATCTGGAACTCACTGAGTTCGATAGACCAAGCAAGCATTCTCCCCGAGGACTCTGGTTTATGCAAAACCTTTCTAAGCGGGGCCTCAGTGAGTACAGTTATAGGATGTGCAGAAAAGTAGGCTCTTAATTTTCGAGCAGATACAAGCAAGGTGTAAGCTAACTTCTCTATATTTAAATAACGCCCCTCTACGGTGGACAAAGCCTTAGATACATAATAAACTAGTTTTTGGGAGTTATTATCCTCCTTTACAAGAACAGCAGCTACTGCCAGATCAGTAACTGCTAAAAACAGAAAAAGCTCTTCCCTGGGCACCGGGCTGCGGAGTAGAGGGGCCTGCCCGAGGTATTTCTTGACTTCTTCAAAAGCTTGATGGCAGTCATGACTCCATGTAAATTTGTCAGCTCTCTTCCCCCCTTTCAGAGTTTTGAAGAAGGGGAGGCATCTCTCTGCTGACCGCGAGATGAAGCGGCCAAGTGCGGTGATGCGGCCATTGAGTTTCTGCACATCCTTCACGCAAGCAGGAGGCTTCATGTCCAACAGCGCTTGAATTTTCTCGGGATTAGCCTCTATTCCCCGCTGGTTGACCATGAATCCAAGGAACTTGCCCGCCTTTACCCCAAAGGCACATTTTAGGGGATTTAGCTTCATGTTATTGCGGCGCAAGTTTGAGAAAGTTTCCTCCACGTCGAGCTCGTGGGAGTTTTCTTTTGTCTTTATAACCATGTCATCGATGTAGGCCTCAAGGTTTCTGCCTAGTTGGTTTTTGAAGACAATATTGACCATTCGCTGATAGGTGGCTCCTGCATTTTTTAGCCCGAAGGGCATAATAGTGTAACAGTAAGTCTTGCCCGCAGTGATGAAAGCTACGGAGCGGACATCTTCAGAAGCCATCTGGATCTGATGGTAGCCGGAGTATGCGTCAATGAAGCTCAATACTCTGTGACCAGCTATGGAATTCACCAATCTGTATATACGAGGAAGAGGGAAGCAATCCTTGGGGCATGCTTTGTTGAGATCGGTGAAATCAACGCACATCCTCCACTTGTTATTGGCCTTTTTGACCATGACAACATTTGCTAGCCATTTGGGGTAGGAGATCTCCTCTATTATCCTCGCTTTGAGCAACTTCTCAACCTCTTCCTTGATTGCAATCTCCTTCTCCGGGGAGAAGTACCTTGATTTTTGATGAATGTTCTTGAAGGATGGGTCATCATTGATTTTATGGAGGATCACGTCCTCACTGATTCCCTGCATATCCTCCACCCTCCAGGCGAACACATCACAATTTGCTCGAAGAAACTAAATGAGAATCTCCTCGGGGTAAATTTCCTGCCCGACCTTAACAGTTTGCTCGGGGAAGTGGAAGTTGATTACCACCTCCTCGAGCTCGTCATTAGGTCGAAGGTCGCTGATTTCACGATTATGAAAGTGTAAGTACCCAAATTCGGATCGTCAAAATCCGTCAGAAAGTTAACCGAAATCCGTTAACCGGCCCGCTCCAGGTTAACCGGAACTCGTTAAGCTCCCCGTTGCCAAGCCAACGAGACGTCCCGGGACTGCCCCGAGCATCCCAACGTCGAAGCGTACTTAACACACGTCATCGCACGTAAAAGTACGGCTTTCCCTGAAAAACGCACTTTCCGACACTTTCCGGGGGCGTTTCGAACATTTTCCGGACTGTTATTTTAAAAAACGGATAAAACCGGGACCTGGGAACGAACTCCCACACAAATGGTGAGTCATGGGACACGTGGCAAGCATGCCACCTCCCTCTAGTCACCTTTCAATCAGAAATCAAGGCCAAATGACCAAAATACCCCTGGATTGCAGACCAAGTCCGACCGGACTCATTTGCAGGTTTTGAGAAATTGCCAGCAAGTCCCTCAAAATTCCAAAATACCACAAAACCCCCTGGATTTCAGTCTAAGTCCGGCCGGACTCATACTGAAAATTCACCTATAAATAGAAGGGCTGTCAAAGCCAGAAAACACAACAAAATTACTCTCCATTTTCACCATAGCCACGGCCCAACTGAGTTTCACCCCTTCCCGAGCTCCGGTTTCGTCTCGATTCGCGTGAAACTTCCGTATTTCGATCAAATACGCCCCTCACCACTCCGAAACACCGTTCCAAACTACTTTTCGTATTCCGTATACACCCCCCGAGCTAAAGGAGTCGACCCTAGCCATAGGTATAACTCCCTCTCTCTAATCTCTCGTTCCGCCTCGGTTTACGTGCCAGTCACTACAACCGTTTTAGACGACATCTTTGAAATGTAGACGCCTTCGTCTAACGGGGTCCGATACGTTTTATCCCCTAGATCCTCTTCTCTTCCCGTAAGAGAAGTAATCTCGGGTTAAAACAGTGTTCCGACCCTGTTCCGTTTACTTTTTATGTCATTTACAACTCCGGATCGATCGATCCGTCGATCGTCATTTACTTTTCTGTCATTTATAATTCCGAACCGTTTGATCCATCGAACGTCCTTTACATTTCACGCAACTTTACCATTCCGAGTCATTTGACTCGTCGATCGTCATTTACAACTCCGGATCGTTCGATTCCGTCGATACCACATTTAAATACTGTCATTTACAAGTCCGACCCGTTTGGATCGTGATAGTATTTACTTTTCAAAGTCCGAGTCGCAACCCGATTCGTTGATTGCATGTCATTTAATACGTTTTTTCCCGTAAAAATCGTTAACAATGTAATGCCCGGTTCAAAACCGGAGTTTGTCCTTCGAACTCTCTTTCAAAAGCGCAAAATGACGTTTGGCATCCGAACGCTCATCTTCAAACTTAAAAGCAAACTTTTGACATTCAAAAACATTTAATACGTTTTTCCCGTAAAAATCGTTAACAATGTAATGTCCGGTTCAAAACCGGAGTTCGTCCTTCGAACTCTCTTTCAAAAAGCTCAAAATCGACGTTTGCCACGCAAACGCTCATTTCAAACTCAAAATCGACGTTTTCCATGCAAACGCTCATTTCAAACTCAAAATCGACGTTTGCCACGCAAACGCTCATTTCAAACTCAAAATCGACGTTTGCCACGCAAACGCTCATTTCCGTCTCAAAACCGACGTTTGTCATTCAAACGCTCGCCTTTTCAAACAGGTCACCTAATCAACGTTTGACATTCAAACCAAGATTAAGCTTGTCATTCAAGCCCCCATTTCAAAACACACACACACACACACGATTTCGAGAAAGGTAGAAAGACTCGTCATACGAGGCATTTCGGGTGATCTCGTAATACTCTTCCCGAAACGTAACATGACCTCCGAACCTAACAATCTCTGGTACCAAATAGCTTTTTACTCGTTTTTGCTACCAATAAAAATGATCCCCTGTTTTCAAAGCCTTTTCCTAAGTTTTTGCTACCAATAAAAACGACACCATTTTCACTAAAGCCGTTTCTCAACGTTTGGGCTCAAAATACAAAAACCGCGTGGCGACTCCTCATTCCTTCCCAAGAAGCGAGGTCTCAAACACCAACCCTCCACGAAAGACAACCGCTTTCGCATCGCGCGAAATCCGGGTAATTTCAGTTGGCGACTCTGCTGGGGACTTGGATACTTTTTTCAAAACTGCCGATGTTTTCTAAAAAGCCTTCCGTGGGTCAAACTTTCGTTTACCCTTCCTCGTTTTCGTGTGCGTGTGTTACTTTAAACCTCGAACGGTTTTTTCAAAGGCATTACATTGTCATCTTCTCAAAATCATACCATGTTTGTGCATCCCCATTCATGTTTGATTTTCATTGCTATCTT
Source organism: Adenophora triphylla var. japonica (assembly GCA_022495995.1). Taxonomy (NCBI): domain Eukaryota; kingdom Viridiplantae; phylum Streptophyta; class Magnoliopsida; order Asterales; family Campanulaceae; genus Adenophora; species Adenophora triphylla. The sequence continues at coordinate 136,559 of JAFEMH010005316.1, forward strand.
TTGAACTGCGCATCAAAATTCTTTAAGACACATTCTGAAAAAAGAAAATCTCTGTTTTACTCAGAAAAAGAATTTTAGTGACCGCACACTACTCGCACTTGCTGCCTCGGTACACCGCACTCCACGTGCACTTGCTGCCTCGGTACACTGCACACTACGACCCGTAACCCGGGATGGCCTTATCGGTTGCACCTCGGTTGGTGCCGAGACACCTTTCGAGGGCGCACGGGGTCGTCCCAAGCAGCCCATCCTAGCCCGTGTAAGCCATGCACTCTTTGTGTCACACTTTGTCCAAGACCCCGGTTGGTTTTTGGCTTAGCTCGTGTCATAAAGCCTAAGTGTATGTTTTTTACGCCGGGTTCCGCCACGAGTCAAGCTCGAGAGGTTGAGACCGAAGGTCGTTCCCGACCCGAAGTCTTGAGCTTTTCAGCCTTGACTTTGACGCGGAGCTCTGCCGAAAAATATACCCGAAGGTTCAATGTGACGCCGTGTCACCAAACCTCACCGTATTCACCGTGCCAGCCACAACTTGGCCAATGCCAAAAGCTAAGGTCCCTCGCGCAAGCGAGTCAGGAGAGGTCATGCCAAAATTTTGGCACGATCCCCGCCTTAACTTAAGGACGTTGACTTCGACTGTGGCCCGTGCGTCACATACGTTGGAAGTTTGCGTGATCAGCTAGCCTTAAGTTCACTTTTTCCTTTGTCGGTGGAACTCGCTTGCCTTATAGGACCTCGCTCGGGATAGTCCGTCCCGAGAAAGATGATCTACAAATGGAAACGAGGGGCTTATAAGCGTAGTGACGAGATCCACTGATTAGAGCTCTAGGATTAGTTGCGAAAAAGAAGACTTGCTCTTTTCCAACCAATTAGGACTCTAAGAAAACGCGCTTTAAGTAAACATTAATCGGTAACTGCACATTGCACAAGCCCGAAACCTTGATCCAAATCCCCCTTTTCCGAAGCCTAAACCACGCCTTTCGTTCCCTGCGGCGAGCGAGAAAGTGGTTCAGATTTCCGGGTCGGCGCCTCGCCGAGAATCACCGTTACGGCGGCGTCGAGACAGGTTCTTCGGTTCCCTCGGTTCCCTCGGCCCGAAATTTCCGACATGTCTAGCTCACCGAGAAATCGTGACGGGGAAGGACCCCCGCCACCGTAACGAGATATGACTTTGGAAGAAGCCATCCAGGGCTTGTGAGGTTCACAAGAGGCGAAGAAGATCGGCGAGAATTTCGTGGTACGGCTTACGAATGAGCGAGGTATAGCGGCTATCCCCGGTCGAGACGGTACTTTTGTCACAGTCGAGGATGACGATTCCCCGAAACCGGCTCCTCAAACCTTCAACCGGGTTCCTCCCTCGCAAACTTACGGGATGCCTTCGAACCAAGGAAGCAGTAGGCCTAGGCTCCACGTTGCCACCTCTCGGGGCAACCTGCCATATTTGGCCGGGCCGGTGCTACTCCCATCACTCAATACCACCGGCGCACCGCTGGACCATCTCGAACGAGATGCCAATATCCTTGATACCCTCACAGGTTCATCCCATTGCCTATACACGAATCCCAAAACACCGGGGACAAACCCCGTCTGATTCGAAAAAGGCCCCCATATATCCACATATATCAAGCCTTCCACCTCCAATCACTACCGCTCACATGGTAGCACCCGGCGCCGAGCCTCACAGTCCACCCTTTGGACCCAACCTTAGCCTGGATGGTCGAACGGATGAAAGACACAGAAAGCCGCCATGAGCGGCTCAAAGCGGGAAACGCTCAAATCCACGAGATCAGGGAATGGTCACGCCTCTCCTGCCAAGTTCGAGAATGCGGGAGATGGACCGATTCGACGGAACCGAATGTCCTCAAACGCATGTCGACACCTACGTTCTCGGTATGAGAGCGAAAGGAGCAACCCTCCGGCAAATGGCCGACCACTTCCGGCATACGCTCAAGAGTTCGGCGTTACGATGGTTTCTAAGGGTCAAGCTGCGGATCGCCACACACAGGATCGGATCGGTAACATCTTCACAGGCAGTACCGATCCAACTTAGAGTGGGAAACGAGTCGCGAGGACTTAATCACCGCGAGCGAAGCGGATGAAAGCGTCGGAGAATTCTACAAGAGGTGGAGTTGGAAACTCTCAGAGATCATGGAGCCACTCTCGAGGATGAGCAAATGCGGATCTTCAAGTCTGCTTAAGACCGTCCATCGAGAACTCTCATCGGTCATCATTTCTTCCCGGATCTCGGGCCATGGTCAATGCCGGCTCACGGTTCGAGAAGGATCTCAAGGAAAAGTTGGCTCTTTGCACGGCCATACGAATACCGCTCGGCGGTTGCATTCAATCCCGCACCGGCCCCGTGCAAAGGGAAAGATACGTCTGTCAACTACATCCATCGGGGACAACGGTCGGGCAACGAAACCCGGTCCCGCAAAGCAACAACTCCACTTGAAGCGATGCCGTGCACTTCGACAAGTTGGATATGCCACTAAGCAAGATCTTTGGAAGGGTTAATCAAGGAAGGTCTCCTTAAACCCGTTGCAAATTACAAACCCAAGAATCCCGTAGTCAACGGCGACAAGAGCAAGTCTTGCGCCTTCCATCGATATCACGGCCATACCACCGACAAGCTGCGTGGGGTTACGATACGAAATCCAAAACTTAATAGAGGAAGGAAAGTTGGAGCGCCCCGTGGGCCAATCTGATCGGAAACCCTTTTCGAACAACAATAACAGTGTGAATTCCATTGAGTGGGTGCCCAAGAAGATTGCCGCGAGCCGGTCCCTCCGCCTCTTCCAGTAGGGTCCTCATCAAGTGTCCACATCGGCTACGATGTTTGTGGCCCTCACTTTGCACAGGTACGAGTCCCAAGATATGGTCCGGAGCAATCCTCCGGGAAAAAAGAAAAGGAAGTCCTCTCAACAGAGACTGAGAGAAAGAAACTAAGCTGGAGACACCAGTGTGGGTACACTCGGAGAGCCATCCAGGAAGTTCGAATACTACGTACTCTACTCCAGCCGGTCCTCCCTGCCTCCAGGCCATGCAGCTTTAGAGCGAGACGGGGGTGGGAAAGCCGAAAAGTCCTGGCGACACCGGAGTTCGAGACCTTGGGACACCGGAATACCTCGGATCTTGGTAATCTTCTTGCCGGTCGAAGCCTAACCCCGCGGGATCGGCTAAGATTCAATTTGTCCGGCTTAGAGCCCGGACCGGCAAAGGAAGATCAAAGTCAGCTTGGCACTCGCACTCGATCAACGTGCTAACCAAGGGCGGCAACCATCACAAACGACCTCAACACAATCCCGAGGCTCCAGCAAAGGCTTTACTTCGCAAGAGGAAGACAGGAAACGAATGGCTTGATGACTCTCCTTCTCCGGATAGAGACCAGATCTACGATTCCCGACTGTATGGCAGTATGATCACGTTACGTGATGAAGACCTACCGAGAGATGCCTCGGGGCACAATGAAGCTCTGTACATCACTCTCAAGCTCAACACCATAACACTCCCGGAGTATTGGTAGATAACGGGTCAGCCGTTAACGTCCTCCCTCTCGGCATGATGCGAGCCACTGCGCATCAACGAAAGCCATCGATTCCGTCTACTCGGACTATCAAGGCCTACGACGGCACGTCTCGTCCCATCACAGGGGACGGTGACTCTGGAACTACGGTTCGAAACCTAAATGGTGCCAGCAAAATTCCATGTGATGGACATTCCATCCGAATTCACGGCTCTGTTAGGACGCCCTTGGATGCATCACATGAAAGCCATAGCTTCCACTCTCAATCAGTGCGTTAAGTTCATTAACCGGCAAGGAGATCTCGAAGTCATCAGAGGGGACAGTTTCCTCATAGGAAATGAAGCCGAGACAGTAGCAGCGTGCCCGCGATCGGGCACGGGGCTACCTCCTTCAAATCGACCGGGGACTATCGGGGCAAATCTCATCGAGAATCCCTCGAGTCAGGAGATGCTAACTACGTCAACGTACTCGAGCGGGCGGACCACAGAAGCGATCCGATACATCAAGTTCAGCTGCCGTTTCCAACATTTGGAGCGGGTGGAAAGAAACACTGAGCATCGCCATGATGCGGGCACATAGACCCCCTGTCTCCAATCGGAGATTCGTCAGCATTCTTCAAGCCAACTCTCTGGCCCCGCCAGGCGAAGAGATTTTCGTGATAAAGGTCAACAAGCACCGTCATACTCGTCTTGAATGTATGGACGTCGTATGGGATGTCCTCCACGAGGAACTACCCGCTGCACCCCTCTTCTCCAGTGAAGGGCATGATGTTTTTCTAGCAGCTCCAGCAACGCACCCGGACGCAATACGTCCCTACGTTTGGGTTGAGCCGTCAGATGACGACGAATCAGGACTCTCCGGAGTCGAGGACGCGGCAGACCCGCGGGCAGACCTCTGCATTCACATGCTCAGTTTCGAGGACGGCACCCGTTCCGATCAGGTCACCTACGACCAAGGCTCCAACACCATGGAGATTGTCAAGCTCAACGTCCGATCTGAGGCGGCTATCAGACAATTGGAAGCAAGCGGTTGACACGACAAAGAATCCCTCGATCAAGTGGCGACGACGACTTCGTCAACATCATCTATTCCGAGATATCTGATGATACCAAGGATCCGGTCCTTATCGTCGGTCTGCAACGCCAAAGTTACCCTCGACGGCTGCACTGCTCATGGTAAACGAGGCCACTGGCTAACCGAGCTCGAGCTCATCATCACTTCCGTACCGGCCCCGGTGGCAAGGCCCGTGCCATCGGTCAAGCTTAAAGCCACAAGCGCCGTCAAGGCCAAGGGCAACGGCGAAGGAGACCAAGCTCCTCACCACTGTCACGAATCGAGATCAACCTCGGGAACGCTTAGCGGCCACCCCGAAAACATACGTAAAGGTCTTCCCCGCAAGGCGAGTCGGCTTCCGACGTGGGAAATGACCACCTCGGCATCAACATGCTCCGGTTCGATTACGCTCCCGGTCGTCACGGTCACGGATTCGAGACATCCCGCCAGCAGACTGCTAGCTCTGATAGACTTGGCGATCGAGCGAGATCACGAGACTGTCAACATCGCAGAATTCAACACTCCTGTGTGTTCAATCAAGCAGATATGGGCAAACTTCTTGGTAACCGAGATCAAGGAAGGCCGCATGGAATGTCCCAGTCCGACTTCCTTCGTCAACATCATCCAAGTGTTTCCGCCATTCGGAGATTTGGATGTGATCACAGTTCTGGACACTAGCCAGACGGTGCGTACCTACGGAGACTGTTTAGCCCTCGCAAGGAAAGCCCTCATGGAACTAGCCGCTCAAGAAAACCGTCTCTGGGACGAAAACCAAGCTCGGAAGACCTACAGGGACCAAGCCCTTAAAGTGTCACAAGCAGCTTCAGACAGAAAGCTAGAGGCCACTCTAGACCAGTTCGACCTCAGGGGTTTTGCTCACGGCAACTTCATCGACTACCGTCTGTTCTCATCCAACCCCCTCTGCCAGGCGAGGGTGGTCAACGGTCCCGATGACCTAGGAGATGGAATGGCACGGCAGAACAAATCTCAGCGCTTACCTCCCCGAGGAAAGCAAGTTCTCCATGAAAGCGACGACGAAGACGATGAAACCATTCTCTTCCAAGCCGGGCATGAGGTCAACAAAACTGGAATCCCAAGGTCCTGGGAGGATGGGGACGGATCATTTCCGCACTCAAACTTAAAGGCCAACTTAGGGAGGAAGGTCTATTTAAAAACAAGAGGAAGATGGAAATTCGTCTCGAGCAACTACTCAGGGAAATTCCACAGACTGCGGCATTCGTTTACCGAAATGATCAACTGGGACGGCAACCGGTCACATGGGCGAGATGTTCGGGAAGCCGTGTACTCACCTTCCGACATACCCGCCACTCGAGATAAAACGAAGGGAAAACTCTCCCCGATGGAGGTTTACCTAGGCTACCGCACCTTGATTCAAAGAAGCGCGGCCATTCTCACATGGGAAGAAACGCAGGCACTAACTCTCGACGCGAGCTCAGTGCAAGAAAGTTGATACAGGCCAAGAGCGGAGGAAAATTAGCAAACCATGAATATCGCCGGACCCAACTCCAGAATGCCTGAGCATGCTCGGCAAGAAGGAAAGGAACGCGATATACCGTGAAGAGATCAAGGAGGCTGTTCGCTTGAGCCGGGAACTCTCCAAACTCCCAGGAGGGTCGGCAACGCACGGTTCGATTCGAGGCGGCCAGCATTGTGCGCACGGCGTTCGAAGCTGCGGCAATCCGTAAACTACCTCCCGCGGAGGCACCCCGAAGCCGGTATCTGGGACGAGAATCCGTCAAGGCCGAAGCTCCCAGGAATACATCTACGATCAATGAGTTGAGGAAGACATATGGCCACTATGCTACGAGGAATCCTCCTCTAACTATGGCTCAACTCGGAGCGGCTGTTCGAAGGAACCAAACGATGTCGGCGTTCTAACCCGATCGGGTCAAATCCATGCATTACCACCTAAGGCCACTAAAAAGCCTGCGGAGCAGAACCGCAACCCGGATGCCGAAGACACAAGTTCCGTGAAAGAGGACCCGATCCTCGCTCGGCTCAAGCAAACCCGGGCGAACATTTCCCTTTGGTCCCTGCTCACATCCTCTTATCCTCACAAGCTCGAAGCTAGAGGAAAGCTGGCCCGTACCATGGTCCCCGTGGGCCTTGACCCCGACGAAGTCATTCGGATGATTGGCAACATCCACTATGGCAACATTATCACCTTCACGATTTGGACCTTCCAAAATTTGGGGCGATCACAATGAGCCGCTCTACATCACGATCCAGTGGACGGCGTCGCCTTCCCGCGTGTTGGTAGACGGAGGTTCGGAATGAATGTCTTGCCGCGCCAAGATGATGGACTGCTTGACATCAAGCCCGAATCTGAAGCCTTCGGTCCACCTTTGTCGAGGCCTATGACTCTACTTCCCGTCTTGTTCTCGGGGTTGCTACTCTTAATATTTGGTTCGGCAAGCGGATGATTTCCACCGAATTCCAAGTGTTGGACATTCCAATCACTTTCACGGCCATCTGGGGCGTCCTGGCTGCATCAAATCAATGGCGTGGCATCCACCCTTCATCGGTGCCTCAAGTTCATGCAAGGCAACGAGCTAACCACGATCTACGGCGACGGCGTCACCACCGGGGACCGGCACCAACGACATTCCGGTGTTAGAAATCAAGCATAGTGACGACATGGCATTAAGCTTGGATTCACTCACGGAGACCTCCAAGATCCAAATATGCAACGTGGACCTTCCATGTCTCACGACAAGATCCCTCTGCCATGAAGATGATGAAACTCATGAATTTCATCCCGGGGCGGGGCTCGGCAAAAGGTTACAAGGCCGACACCAAGTCATCGAAGTCGAGGACCACACCACGGTCCGGGGGCTTGGCTATGTGCCAACACCGGTGACATCAAGGAAAACAAAAGGCTCGCCCGCACCAGCGGACGGCCGCAAGGGGAACCTCAGACGGCACACCCAACCTCCGACCTTACGGTTTCAACCTCGCTCATTACTTCACCAAGGGAACCAACGGCGGGCGGGGACCGACGGGGGAACCAACGGCGAGCGAGCGGGGACCGGACGGGGGAACCAGGCAGCGGGCGAGGGGACCGGCAAGGCGGAACCAGACGGCGGGCGGGGGCCAGACGGTGGAGGCTGATGAAGATGAGAAAGAAGCGGGGATAGTCGGCAGAGACTACGAAAGGATGGAACGGCTAGCACGGGACCTCAGCGTTTCGAGAGGACTCAAAGCTAATCCGATAAGGAGCGTTCCTCGACATCACGGCTCTACTGGACCAACGGCCACCACGGTCCGGCACGAGTACACATTGAGGAATCCCGAGACTTGGAGGAGCAACTCAAGGTACTCTCCATGGGAAATAGATTGTTCGGATCGGCCGCCGAGGCCACATTCGAGACGGTAGCTCCAAAGCGAAGGAACCGGGAATTCATAGAAGACGCTCTCGGTGGACCGGCTCTGAGTCTTTTGAAGAAGTCATGGAGGTGCCAAACTGATTGACACAGGCTCAGAAAAAGCATGATCGCCATGATTGGGACGGCGAAGCCAAGCCTCTCGATCCCGAACCCTCATCAAGCATCCAGCAATGCCCGAAGAATTGGGTAACTTTCACCGGACCAAGGGCAAGCCGAGCGGCGGAAGACAAGGCGGGCCCGCACCCACATCTCCACTAAACCCGGTCTCAAACCCTGCGAGTCGAGTCCTTGTCGAGTCCGGTCCTCTCGAGTCATCCAATGGCCTTACGCCGGAGGACTATGATAATGTAGCCAACCATGTATTTCCATTCTTGTTCAATGAAAAGTTTGACCTTTCGGAGTATCCCCTCATTGCCACTTTAACAACTGATAAGTTAACAAACAACTTAAAAGATGTTAATAACGAATCAATTGATAAAGAAGCAGACACATTAAATGAACAATACATTAGAGAAGTTCTCAAGCGTGTAGTTGACCAAGAGGACAATCGGGCCCAAGCTGCCGAAGAGGTTATGACCAAAGTGAACACAGGGTCGGTGCAAGAGCCTAAAGAGACACAAGTGGGCGGTTTCTTCGCCGATGCGAGAAAAAGAAGCCACGATAAACCTCCTCAGGGAGTATGTTGACGTGTTCGCTGGTCATACCGGGACATGCCGGGACTCGATCCCTCGATCGTGGAACACGAGAATTCCCCTGGATCCGAGAATCCAAGCACATCGAAACGGAAGGCTGCGCAAGATCAAGCGAGTGGTCCTTGCAAGTTAAAGAAGAAATTGAGAAAATGCTCAGAGTTGGTTTCATCGAGTGATTGAGTACCCGACTTGGCTCTCCAACATCGTGACGGTCACCAAGGCCAATGGAAAGGTCGAGATCTTTGTGTGGATTTCCGGGATCTCAACAAGGCCAGCCCTAAAGATGATTTCCCAGCTTGCCTAACATCGACATGCTAGTCGACACCACGGCAAATTTCGAAGTAAAGTCCTTCGTGGATGGGTTATTTGGATACAACCGGATCAAGATGTCAGGAGGATCAAGCCAAAAGCTGCCTTCACCACTCCGTGGGGGACATCTTGCTACACGGTCATGCCGTTCGGTCGAAGAAGCAGTGGGGCTACTTACCGGCGGGCTGCAACAGACCCTCTTCCATGACATGATTCACAAGGAAATCGAAGTATATGTCGACGACATGATCATCCACTCCGAGAGGATCGGACATGCGGCACATGATAGATGCGAGAAAGTTCTTCAACGAGACTCGAGAAAACACTCCATGAGATTGAACCTGCGAAGTGCACCTTCGGCGTCAAGCGCGGCAAGGTGCTTGGGGTACATGGTTACGAGAAAGAGGTATCGAAGCCGATCCCAAGAAAATCAAGGCCATCATCGACATGAAGCCGCCTCGGACTACGACGAAGTGAAAAGTTTCATGGGAAGACTTGATTACATCGGTCGCTTCATCAACCGGTTGACATCTCTCTGCGAGCCCATGTTCAAAGCGATGAAGAAGAATGCCGACATCAAATGGGACTCAGAGTGCCAAACGGCTTTCGAGAAAATCAAGACCTACTTGGTGAATCCCCCAATTACGTGCCCGCCACATGAAGACAAGCCACTACTCCTATATCGACATAACAGACACGTCAATCGGAGCAATGCTTGGCACAAGAACGAGAAAGAGTCCAAAGTTGAGCATGCAATCTACTTCGTAAGCGGAAGCTTCAAGGAAGTGAACTCGGCTACTCGGCATTAGAGAAAACTTGTACCGCCTTGGTATGGGTAGTCGGGAAAGCTGAAACACTACATGCGGTCACATTCGGTGCTCTGGTCTCCAAAATGGACCCCGTCAGATATCTCTTTGACAAGCCATCCTGTCAATGCGACTAGCCAAGTGGTCATTCTTCTGGGTGAGTTCGACATCAAGTACATGGTCGAGAAAATCAACGAGAGCGAGTAATGGCGGATCGGTGGCCGACTTCCCGAGCGGTGAACCTAAGGGTCACGATCCGCGGTTTCCGGACGACGGAATCTTTTCACTCGGCGGCGCAAACCGCGCAACTCTTCTTCGATGGGGCAGCCAACAAGAAGGGAATGGTATTGGAATGCTCCTTGTCGATCCCAGGGACGAGCATACTCCCATAGCCGTCAAGTTGAATTTTGAAACAACCAACAATGCGGCGAGAATACGAAGCTTTGTGCGGCGAGTGCAGAAGCCGCCCTCGAGCGCAACATTTCGGAAGCTGGATGTATACGGAGACTCGGCATTGATCATCAATCAAGTGTCCAACAAATGGAAGACGGTAGATTACGGCCTCCCGAAGTACCACGCGTACATGGAGGAGCTCATTGCTCGGTTCAAGGACATCTCTTTTCATTATTTGCCAAGAGAGACGGGAACCGCCGCGAGCCATGGCAACCCTCGCCTCTCTTGTCGAAATTCCCGATGGAAACGGTAAAACCCCTCGAGAATAGGCGGACGGGAAACACGCCTATTCTTTGTGAGATCGAAATAAAAAAGAAACGATCGACGAACCACAGTACAATCAAATTTACCGGTACCTCCAAAACGGAGAAGCTTCCTTCACAAATGAAGATGGAAAATACAAAGAAGGGATCAAAGCCAAAAACATGATGGCATTAAAACGCTGGCATCCCATTTCGTCATTAGGGGGTATGTTGTACAAGAAGCGCCACCGAGGGCCACTCCTTCGGTGTGTAAACAAAGAAAAAAGCCGGCGAGCGATGAGCAGAAGTTCACAACGGAACTGCGGTCCGCACATGAACGCCCGAGCATTGACACGAGATCATCCTCCGTATGGGATACTCTTGGATATCAATGGAAACAGGCGCATCCGGTTCGTCAGAAGGCTGCGACAAATGTCAACGGTTCTCCAACCTCAATCACATCCCTCCTCACGAACTCTATTGCATGACTACACCATGGCCTTTCGCCACATGGGGAATCGACGTCATCGGCAAGATCACTCCACCGAGGAGCAATGGTCACGAGTTCATTTTAGTCGCGATCGACTACTTCACCAAATGGGTAGAAGCCGGATCGTACAAGGTGCTAATTCTAAGAAGGTGGCCGAGTTCATCCGAGAGAACATCATGTGCCGATACGGAGTGCCCAGCGAGATCATCTCCGACAATGGGACCCACTTCGAAGGAGATTGTGACCAACTTCGGCCGAATTCGAGTCACACGTCACAAATCTTCTCCTTACGAGACCACAAACCAATGGTGCGGTAGAGGCGGCCAACAAGACTCTCGCCATGATAATCGGGAAGATGACCACCGAGAGGTCGGGAGCGGCCCGAAAAGCTACATTTAGCCCTGCAGGGATACCGAACATCGGTCGGAACCGCCACGGGGAGACTCCGTTCGCACTTACCTACGGAATGGAAGCAATGTTGCCGTGGAATTGGAAATTCCATCCCTCAGGAGTCCTCTTGGAAAACGGGATCAATGAAGTCGAATGGCTACGAGCCGTCACGACGAACTTGCTCTACTCGACGAGCGCGGATTGAAAGCCATGGAGCATACTCGAGCCTACCAAAGCGAGAATGGCCCGAGCATTCGACAAGAAAGTCAAGATCCGAGACATCGAAGAAGGCGACTTGGTGCTAAAGGAAAAGCCTCCTACGCGAGACCAATCCCCTCGGAAAGTGGGAGCCTACTGGATAGGACCGTTCGTGGTACAAAGAATCTTCTCAGGAGGAGCCATGAAGTTAGCGAGACTTGGACGGAAACCCTTTCGTTAACCCCGTGAACGGAAGCAAGCTCCTTGAATACTTCGTTTGAGGAAGAGCACGAGTCAACTCTCCTTCCCCATACACCACCCCTCGGTAAAATTAAAGTGCTAAAGAGTAATACCCAGCTGGATACATTCCCGCTAATGATCCGGGTAAAAAACGAGTCGCACTTCTTTTGTCTTTGTTTTTCTCAAATTCACCTAAAGTGTCGAACTACGGTGACTGAGCCCCTTAGTCCAATTGTAAAAGGGAACGTAGGCGGCCATCATTGGTTCGGTCTCAAAAACCAAAAAAAAATTACAATAAGCATCAATTGCTTATGTTTCGAAAAACTCTTTTCAATTAACCTACAAATTCATTACGGTTAAAACAATCTTTGATGAGTTCAAGCACGGTCAACTCTTGACTCGCTACACGCTAGCAAAACTACAATAAAACATTAATCAGTTAATGTGTGCGCAATGACAGTGGGTGGATACTGCGGGCAGCAAGGTCAACCTAGTTTCCCGTACTTGGTCCTTCATCCTTCTTCCCCTTCCCTTTCCCCGTGAGTGTTCTTCACCTTCACGGGGAATATTCCTGTAGTCCTTCTACTGGCTCGGGGACCCTTCCGACGCCTCCGTCAAACTGTAGCTGTCAACGCAGCCCTCTCCCTAGCTCTGTCTCGAGCTGCCTCGCTTCGAGCCATCATGACCATGCTTTGATTGGCCTCTCGATCAGTATTTGCCTCATAGTCAGCCATGTCGTTCCCAGTACGATTCTGAGGGTTAGCCCCCGCTTCGGTCCTCCTCAAAGTCGAGGCATCCCGAGGTGATCGGCACCCAACGGCTCACTCCGTCTCCATAAAATAGACATCTGTGTCTCCCCCATACACTCTTCGTACCAGTCCGAATCTTTGCGTCGACGAACAATGCCCCCTCTCAGGTGAAAGAGAACCACTGGCGAGGAAAGGACGTGTATTGCCACCACCGTGTGAGCGGCAATAGCGTCGAAGGATCTTCCATCGGCGAGAGATCCCACCTCGAAGGTAGCGGCATGAGCTAAGCCGTCAATGGCACTGCTCCGGCCCGTGCTTGTCGCGGAACCAACGATGGAATGTAGAAAGACGTGCGAGACGGCCCAGGCACTCGACAACCAATAGACCCTCTGAGCGGTCCGACAAGTCTGTAACTTCCGGTGAGGAACCCACCATCTCGGGTGATGCGTGCGGAGTCGGCCATCCGAGCTCCGGCTCGGCTGATTGCCCCCAATCACCAGAGGACGTCGAGAGAAGGACCAAGCGTCACAAGACATTGGCACCTCGGGCATCATCTGCAGCCTCTCTCTCAACCACATGGTAAGCATAGCGGGACTCCCTCCCCACATGTATCGGCTACCGGTCGCCATCCGACCTATGCCCAGGAACGTCTCGCCCAAGACCCGAGGCACGATGTCTCCTCCGCTCGGCCTTTGCCTCACCGAGGTCCGGTACCTTTGTGATGGCACACACCCAGGGACGTGAACGTGAACAGAGTAGCGATCGCGCACAGAGCAAACGCGTCCCACGCAAAGACGCTCCCCTCAGCTCCGGCAAATCTATCGGGCAGTCCCGAAATGTCGACATAATCAGTATTCAATATCAGCATCCCGTATGCTTCTCCAGCCGAGATACCAAGCAAAGACACTAGCTTCTCAACAGTGGCCATGCCACCAGCATACGGAAGAACTAGCTGTTCCGTCTCAGGTCCTCCCAGAATGGCCCGGAAATCTTCAAACGTAGGAGTGATTTCGTTGTACGAAAAGTTGTACACATTCCTCCGTACATCCCAGAAACGAGACGCGGCTCTCAAAAGATCCCAATCTGGCATAAGCTCCTTCAAAGCCCAAACAGATTTCATCCCGTAACAGCCTTCGAAAAACCCCTTGTTTTGCCTCGTGTGGTTCCGTACCCACGACTGGAAATTGTCCAAATATCGCTCTTGCATCCGAGACGATAGCTTAGGAAAGGGAGCCATGGAAAATGAAGGAAACCTTAGAAATTTGAGAGAATTCAGCTAACTGATCAGAGGTGAATGCGCAGTTCTTAACAAATTGCAAAGCTGAAGCGCAATTTAAAAGACTCACGAAAACTCACCCTCGGTCAGTAGGACTCCCCTTGCGATTGACTTGGTCAACTCTGCGGCCATTGCTCCTAAATTGGAAGCAATTCCAAACAACGCCTGTTCATGCCTTATGAATCTGCGTCTTTGCCTAGTTTCATTTAACCAATATCAATATCCCTTTCGCCCCGGGCTCGTGCAACAGTGCAAATAATTAAATATCAGTGCATATAGGCATAATCTTTGACTCGTTCAATTTTTAATGCATGTTTCATATTGTTTATTTTTGATTAACCTACTTGCTTATTTGCCAAAATAAAAAGAAGGTAATCACTAAATAGATGCGCGAAGATACGGGTTCCGCCCAGGGCGCCTTTTTCAAATACGGTTCAAATCAAATCGTTCCGGATGATACATACATTTTGTATAAAAAAAAGCGATAAAGAAGGACTACTCAGAGTCTGCTCGTTATCAGAGCACTCGGCCTTGGCTGCTCATGAGTGCGGGATCCGTCGCAAATAAGAAGTCGCCGAATTCTTCCAGGCGGGAATACGCGAAAGGCCTCCTCGACGTCTGCGAACTCGAGGACTCTCCCCTCCCGTGCCCCGAGCGCGAAGAGGGATGAGCTCTAAACCCAGCCGTTCCGCCGCGGGCGGCCAAATCCTGTATAAAGTCCTCCCCGCGGCCAGTAGTGGGAGCGGGCGAACCTCTCGGCCTAGACGGCCTCGGCTCACGAACGTCCACGCTCCTCAGGAGGCGCACCTCATGAACGCTACGAGCCTCCTAGTGTAGGTGGCCCACCCGTCCACCAGTCTCATAGCCTCGTTGTATGTACGGCCAGACACCTGCGAACCAGGAAAGTCATCAAAAGGACAAGCAGAAAGTACAGATGCAACATTAACAGAATGTTACTATCAAATGCAGAAAACCAAAAAAGCACTCACCGAAGTGTTGGGGTCCACCCTGTACCGAGATCTCGGCTCATCCGGGAGCGGGATCACCAGTCGCCTGCGCGAACCGTCCAGCCCCTCGTACGCCAGCCTAGCGCGTGGGAGCGAGAGATCTCGGGGATATCCGGGGCCCTCGCCCTCCTGTCTTTGCACTGTGGGCTCCTCGGCCTCATCCTCAAGAAAGCCTCATAGTCGGCCCCCGTTATGATGTACTCGGTATAGAACACGCCACTGTCTATACCTCTCCAGCTCATCCATCGGCATCGACGAGAGGATCTTTGCATGCGCAGAGGCGGATCCACCGGCACCATCGGAAGTGACCCCGGGCCATGCTGACGGGTCACCCTCTCCCCCAGATACATAGCATCACAATGAAGTCCCACCAGGAGCTTCCGCCGCCGCGTAACCTCGCTAGCAACCTGAACCGCGACAGCGTGGAATCGACTCCACCAGGTCAGCTGGATCCTCTCAGAGAACTCCCGGTTCGGGGCACAGGACACCTCCTCGTGCGTCGGCGAGTGCCCACTCTCGACGAGACCGCCTTCTTCGCCCTCTTACGCGAGCCGGTATGGCGGGGAACGGGGTCGATACGCCTCCCTAATGTCCCCTTCTTTGAGATTTGAACACCTCATAGCACCAGACCTGTCAAGCAAATGGAAAGTTATGTCAGCTACAGAGCAGATACATACGAGTACATAAAAGAGACAAGGAAGAGAAAAAGACGTGAACTTACGTCTAAAGCATGCGAGAAGTAGCTCAAGGAACTCTCCTCTCCCCGCGAGAGCCTGTCCAGGGAATGGTAGAGCTCGGCCAGTCCAGCCTCCCCCCATGCATGCCCCTCACGGCATCCAGTACGTCGGCGACCGAGCGAGAGGTAAGTGACGGGATGTGTCGAAGTCGGGAACAAAGTCGGCGACAACGCGAACCAAATGAACCCTCGAGCCGGGCGCTCCGCGGTCATCCTCGAGATCCGGCCAAATAATCTTGATACCCGTCTGCGAGATGCCTCTCCATCGGCACATGCCCGAATGCCTAAGCCCCTGGCATCGGTAATATCAAAACCCGGCGGCTCAGACAAGCGCCGGGGTATAACCATCCACCCACACCAGCGTGTTTCCATAGGTCGGCAACCCGGTAATAGCAGAAAATCAGTGGGAGTCACCGTCGCCTCCCCCCATCTGAAATGAAAAGTATGGGTCGTATCCCACCAGTACTCGCTCAAAGCTACGTACATGGACCTGGCCCTCTGCCTCACAGCTATCGCAGCTACCGCACTGATGAATCCAGCCAATCCGGAGTCGACCACCAGCTGCCGTGGACTCCTCTCTCCCTCTCGAGCATCGTCCGGAAATATCTTCCACAGCACTCGCACTGCCTCAAAGGCTCCCGACTCTTCTGGTTGTGGACATCAACCGTCCCTCGCCCCTGCAGGTGAACACAGCGAAATACGTTAAGCACAGAAGCAACGTCAATAGAATGCACGAATGCATGTCAAAAGGATGCAATGCAGATACGGTTCTCATTCATTTCCTAACATATATTTCCATCCTTTCGAAAACTCCGTCGAATCTGGAACTTTCAAAACCCTTCGAAAACTCCGTCGAAACCGGAACTTTCAAATTCTTTCGAACATTTCGAAAATTTACTCCGTCCCGAATTAAAGCTACTTTAATTTTGGAAAACGCATCTAGACATGGAATTTTGCAATCAAAATTTTTATGTCATCTACCCATGGTGTCAATTGAACTACATCCTAGTCAATTTCGACAAAGGTTCATAGCAAAGTCAAAAGCCCCAATCCGGGCACCAAAATTCCTAATTCGTTCCTAGTCAAATTTCTAACATTTAAAGAATGCACATTCTTAAAATTAATGGAATTTGAAGGAAGTTTACCTGTCTCTCGATCCCTCCTCTGGATTTGTGGTTCTCCCTAGCCGGGTAGAACTTCGCCGGATTCAATGGAAAGGTAGTGGTTCGAATGGTCCGAACCAATCGCATTCTTTCGTCATCAGTCCTTCCATGACGAGCCATGGGTTCCAAATCACCTTCCATGTTGATTTTCCCTCACAAATTTGAGCAAACCTCACAATTTGGGTTGGTTTTTCTCTCCTCCTTTCTCTCCCTCTCGTCGGAATTAATGGAGAAAATGGCCAATTTTGCATCGTCCTTGGCGTTGAATTGAACCTGGTCAAATTCAGTTTAAGTCCGGCCGGACTCTTTCTGCAGCTAAAAAAAAAAAGATTCCTTCCAATTCAGCCCCTCAACTTTTGGCAGTTCCAATTTTACCCCTTTTGGCCCCCAAAAGTGTAAAATTTCCCCCCAGTTAGACATTTCTAACGCCCCATCCCCCGAGGATAAATCCCCAGTTAGTTCTCACTAACGCTCGTCTCCAGACGTTAAATTCTCCGTTAGTTCTCACTAACGCCCCATCCCCCGAGGATAAATTCTCCGTTAGTTTTCACTAACGCTCGTCTCCAAACGTTAAATTCTCCGTTAGTTCTCACTAACGCTCGTCTTCAGACGTTAAATTCTCCGTTAGTTCTCACTAACGCTCGTCTCCAGACGTTAAATTCTCCGTTAGTTCTCACTAACGCTCGTCTCCAGACGTTAAATTTAATCCTCAGTTGACGTTTGACATTCAAACGCTCAATCATGTCTCCGGACATTCCAGTTACATTTCCGTCTCCAGACGTTAAATTTAATCCTCAGTTGACGTTTGACATTCAAACGCTCAATCATGTCTCCGGACATTCCAGTTACATTTCCGTCTCCAGACGTTAAATTTTATCCTCAGTTGACGTTTGACATTCAAACGCTCAACCCTGTCTCCGGACATTCAAGTTACATTTCCGTCTCCCGACGTTAAAATTTCTAGTGGTTTTCACCATCGTTCACTTCCCCGGCCGCCAGTCGTAAGCCCGATCGTCCCACCTCAGCGGCCATCAAGGTAAGCCCGCACAACAATCCCTCTTCGGCCATCAAGGTAAGCCCGAATGCTCATCCCCAGCAGGATTCTAAAGAAGAAACGTCGATCCTTCCGAGTTGTTAATAACGCCAGTTTAACACAACCATTCCCATCATTGCCGCCCTATCCCCAGCAGGATAAACCTGGCAGTCAACGTAAGCCCAGCATCCAAGGCACGAACGCCTTCGTCTCAGGATAAACGTATCCTCGTAACTCCGGTTTGAGGCGCCACACGCCCTCGTATGATCCAGCAACTCCGGTTTGAGGTGCCACACGCCCTCGTATGATCCAGCAACTCCGGTTTGAGGCGCCACACGCCCTCGTATGATCCAGCAACTCCGGTTTGAGGCGCCACACGCCCTCGTATGATCCAGCAACTCCGGTTTGAGGCGCCACACGCCCTCATAAGTATCAGCAACTCCGGTTTGAGGCGCCACACGCCCTCGTATGCTTCACCAACTCTGGTTTGAGGTGCCACATGCCCTCGTATGCTTCACCAACTCCGGTTTGAGGGGCCACACGCCCTCGTATGTTTCAGCAACTCCGGTTTGAGGCGCCACACGCCCTCGTAAGTATCAGTAACCCCGATTTGAGGCGCCACATGCCCTCGAAGGTTTCAGGAATCCCAGGTTCAGACGCCTCACAATAGTCTCCATTCAGGTCCGAGTACCTCGCAATGGTCTCATTCAGGTTTAGATGCCTCCCAACAGTCTCGCTCAGGTCAAGGTCCCCACGCGCGGCTCCTTGCACCTACGAACTACGATCGGCTTGATTTCCGCTCGGGATACGTAGGAATCCTTTCGCTAAGGGTCCAGCCAGCTGACTGCCCAGGTCTCTTCCCAAGTAAGGCATCCCGATTTGGATCCTTATCTTTTTTCAATGACCCCACCTCCTTCGGAAGTGACGTCGCTGAGGGGCTAACTGTAAGTACCCAAATCCGGATCGTCAAAATCCGTCAGAAAGTTAACCGAAATCCGTTAACTGGCCCGCTCCAGGTTAACCGGAACTCGTTAAGCTCCCCGTTGCCAAGCCAACGAGACGTCCCGGGACTGCCCCGAGCATCCCAACATCGAAGCGTACTTAACACACGTCATCGCACGTAAAAGTACGGCTTTCCCTGAAAAATGCACTTTTCGGCACTTTTCGGGGGCGTTTCGGACATTTTCTGGACTGTTATTTTAAAAAACGGACAAAACTGGGACCCGAGAACGAACTCCCACACAAATGGTGAGTCATGGGACACGTGGCAAGCATGCCACCTCTCTCTAGTCACCTTTCAATCAGAAATCAAGGCCAAATGACCAAAATACCCCTGGATTGCAGACCAAGTCCGGCCGAACTCATTTGCAGGTTCTGAGAAATTGCCAGCAAGTCCCTCAAAATTCCAAAATACCACAAAACCTCCTGGATTTCAGTCTAAGTTCGGCCGAACTCATACTGAAAATTCACCTATAAATAGAAGGGCTGTCAAGCCAGAAAACACAACAAAATTACTCTCCATTTTCACCATAGCCACGGCCCAACTGAGTTTCACCCCTTCCCGAGCTCCCGTTTTGTCTCGATTCGCGTGAAACTTTCGTATTTCGATCAAATACGCCCCTCACCACTCTAAAACACCGTTCCAAACTACTTTCCGTATCCCGTATACACCCCTTGAGCCAAAAGAGTCGACCCTAGCCATAGGTATAACTCCCTCTCTCTAATCTCTCGTTCCGCCTCGGTTTACGCACCAGTCTCTACAACCGTTTCGGACGACATCTTTGAAATGTAGACGCCTCCGTCTAACGGGATCCGATACGTTTTAGCCCCTAGATCCTCTTCTCTTCCCGTAAGAGAAGTAATCTCGGGTTAAAACGGCGTTCCGACCCCGTTCCGTTTACTTTTTATGTCATTTACAACTCCGGATCGATCGATCCGTCGATCGTCATTTACTTTTCTGTCATTTATAATTCCGGACCGTTTGATCTGTCGAACGTCCTTTACATTTCACGCAACTTTACCATTCCGAGTCGTTTGGCTCGTCGATCGTCATTTACAACTCCGGATCGTTCGATTCCGTCGATACCGCATTTAAATACTGTCATTTACAAGTCCGACCCGTTTGGATCGTGATAGTATTTACTTTTCAAAGTCCGAGTCGCAACCCGATTCGTTGATTGCATGTCATTTAATACGTTTTTTCCCGTAAAAATCGTTAACAATGTAATGCCCGGTTCAAAACCGGAGTTCGTCCTTCGAACTCTCTTTCAAAAGCGCAAAATGACGTTTGGCATCTGAACGCTCATCTCCAAAATTAAAAGCAAACTTTTGACATTTAAAAACATTTAATACGTTTTTCCCGTAAAAATCGTTAACAATGTAATGCCCGGTTCAAAATCGGAGTTCGTCCTTCGAACTCTCTTTCAAAAAGCTCAAAATCGACGTTTGCCACGCAAACGCTCATTTCAAACTCAAAATCGACGTTTGCCACACAAACGCTCATTTCAAACTCAAAATCGACGTTTGCCACGCAAACACTCATTTCCGTCTCAAAACCGACGTTTGTCATTCAAACGCTCGCCTTTTCAAACAGGTCACCTAATCAACGTTTAACATTCAAACCAAGATTAAGCTTGTCATTCAAGCCCCCATTTCAAAACACACACACACACACACACACACGATTTCAAGAAAGGTAGAAAGACTCGTCATATGAGGCGTTTCGGGTGATCTCGTAATACTCTTCCCGAAACGTAACATGACCTCCGAACCTAACAATCTCTGGTACCAATTAGCTTTTTACTCGTTTTTGCTATCAATAAAAATGATCCCCTGTTTTCAAAGCCTTTTCCTAAGTTTTTGCTACCAATAAAAACGACATCATTTTCACTAAAGCCATTTCTCAACGTTTGGGCTCAAAATACAAAAACCTCGTGGCGACTCCTCATTCCTTCCCAAGAAGCGAGGTCTCAAACACCAACCCTCCGCGAAAGACAACCGCTTTCGCATCGCGCGAAATCCGAGTAATTTCAGCAAGGAGTCAATGACAATAGTTGGGGGGTTGGCCTGGGCTTCGGTCAGCGCTGCCATGGAGTATATGACCTCGCGATCAATCTTTCCCTCAATTCCCCTATCAATGTAACCTCCCTCAATAGGGGCCAACTGTTTTGATTTTCTGCTCGTCTTGAGCTCCACCCTAGTGGTATGGAAAGAAAGCATGCCAATAGAAATGGGAGCCGAAACAATTTCAAGGGCTTTCCCTTTTCTCGCTTTGTCCTCGCCCTCTTTCTGCAGGCAGGATGTCTGGCCTTTACTAGCTTTTCTCTTCTCCTCTATTGCTCGGAGAAATCTCCCGGGCTGGTTTTTGATGGTAGCAACCCCGCCCGGGATGTTAAATTTCACCCTTTGATGGGGAACGGAAGCAACTATTCCCAATTCGGCCTGAGCAGTTATGCCAAGAATGGCATTGTATTGGGAAGGAAGATCGACCACCATGAAAGTAATTTTGGCCGTCTTCTGCATGGGTTTTTCCCCAATAGTTACTTCAAACACAATCGTCCCCTTTACCCCAACTGCGTGATTGGTGAACCCCTCTAGCATGCCCGCATACGGAGTTAGGTTAGCCTCGGTCATCCTCATACCTACCAAAGTATGGTAGTAGAGTATATCCCTGGCCGCACCTGTATCGATTAAAACTCGGTGTATGTTGGCTCAGTTAATTTTCATTCGAAGAGTTAGGGACTGAGTAGAGTGAAATAGGGAGGAGGCAAGTTCACTCTTTTTGAACCCTATTTCTTGCTCTTCCTTGGGAGCCATTGGGGGAATTAGAAAAACTTTCTCCAACGTTCGAATTTTAATGGAGAGCTGTTTGTTGGATGGAGGCTCTTCGCCAATGAATTTAATCTCATAGTCCCCCAAATCGTCATCGTAATTATCTCTCTCGTTCCTTTCGAGGCCACGCGTGCCTCGTGCTCGCTGTTGATTATTGTTATTGGGGGCATTGTTGTGGCCCTTGACCCATTTTGTTAGCTCCCCGTCATTGATCTTTTGCTGAATAATTCGCTTCAACTGAAAGCAGTCTTCAGTGCCATGACCGTGGTCATTGTGATATTCGCAGAACTTGGCCCTACTCCTCTCACTTGGCTTTCAAATCATTGGGTGAGGAGGGGGAAATATTCTAAGGCTCTCATAATTACTGCCCGCGATTCGGTGAGGGGGGTATAAACCGTTTCATCCACAACCTTTCGTAGCTTGTCCGACCCATGGCCTCTGTTTTTGCCCTGATTACTAACGCGGGTAGGCTCTGGGGTGGTGTCCTGGACTTGGCTGATTCGTTCTTTGGCGGGCGCGCGGGCAGGGGCCATATTGGGTTCCTCGGTCGAAGCAATGGCAGAGGCCCTCTCATACATCTCCTCCACGCTTTTAGGCCGATTGGAGGCAAAATTCATTTTGAGGAATGAGGAGGCAAGACCGCCCTCAAAGCAGAGTCCGATGTCTCCTTCCTCCAAATCCACTATTTCCTCGCTCACTTTCCGGAACCGAGAGATGTAGTTTTTTGTGGTCTCGTTTGCGGCCTGTTTGACGCAGACAAGATCTGTCTTTGGTCGAGCGGGCTCACCGGCCCCAGCAAAAGCATTTAGAAAGAGGTTTCCAAACTGACTGAAAGATTGGATGGATCGGGGTTTGAGAGCCGGCATCGAGATAGGGCCTTGCTCGTGAAAGTTGCGGTAAGGCCTTATACATCACCGATTCGTCCGACGAGAATAGGGCCATCTGTCCCTCGAATCGTCCCATATGGCTCTTGGCATTCTTGGAGCCATCATATGTATCCATCTGGGGGGCTTGCCCCTCTGAATAGGTGCCCGGGCGATCTTGTCGCTGAAGGCATCCGTTGTGCGACCACACCTCTGGGCTGCCTTTTGGTGGGTCTCCCACATATCGTGCATAAATTTGACAAATTATGGGCTCTGATTATCAACCTTCTATTTTTGGCACGTGGAGTCACGGTCTTCTCCTTGGCCGGAGCCAAGGGTCTGGATTTGGACTTCGCACGGCGATTTGATTGTGCCTCTTCTCCAGCCTCCTCGCTATCATCCACATGTACCACACTGCGTCTAGCCACCTGTCCTCGATCAAGGGTTGGTTCAGCCCGTTTTGCTCCCCTAGCTTGACTAGCAAGCGAGTTAGCGGGAGCTCGTTGGGAGAACCTTTGTGACCCTTGGGGGAACTGTAGCCCGCCGTTGGCCTCTATCTCAAACATCTCCATTTGAGCATCGTTGATGGCCATGGCCTCAGCGACCAGTTTGGATTTGGCGGCCAGAATCTCTTGCCTCTTCAGGATCTGGTCCGGGGAGAGGGGAGTGTTTAAGGTGGCGGCCTTTATAGGAGCTTGGGGAGTTTTGGGCTATTGTTTAGGAGAGCTTGGGCTTTTTCAGCTCTGGCCTCATCCGTTAGCCTATGTAAAACCCTTTGAACAGGGGAGAGGCTTTTTTGTGGCTGAGAACGGGCCCCCATCCTATTAAAAATGGAGGTAGTGGGTTTGTCTTTATGGATATTGGAGGGAGACGCATGGTCATCCGTCTCAAGGGTCAAATGACCTGCTTTTCCAAGATTTTAGACATGCTTGACAAAAGAAAATGACTAAACAGACAAGCCTTTTGAAAGTGAGTTGTTTAGAACACGAGGGGTGTCTGAAAACAAAGAATTTTAACGAGAAAACTAATGGCGATTCCGTGATGGAACGTGATGACGCCTTGAAGCTTTTCGGGGTCGAAGCGGTTCAAGGATATACGCGGGGATATTTTGGGGGTTTAATGTACCTATAACACAACATAAATGAAGCAGATTAAGGTCGAAGTTGGACGTTAATTGACTCGAGGCCCTCAGGTGTGAGAGTAAGAATACTGAGTAATATAAGGCGTGGAACACCTTGAATGTGTGTGAGTGTTTAGGGTTTGAGAATAATATGGCTTACTCAATATATTTGGGACTTACCTTGTCAAAGGGGACAAAGGTCTTCTATTTATAGGCAATGAGGAGCTGCCCGCTGACGTAAGCCATGAGGTCAGCCCTAAGGGGCACTTTGGTATTTGACCGCATACACGTGTCCGCATCTAATTGGGTGCAGTCGGGGAGGGAGGACCCTGCAGTCGGAAGGGATGTCGGCGATGTGGACATGGGCGTGTATCCGGCGCGCGCATTTAATGCCATTGTAGGCGCCTCGAGCCGCATTGAATGCGATGGGAGTGAGCCAGCCACTTGCATGTCAGAGCCAGTAAGCTAACTTGCTCAGTAAGGTTTGCCTTTAACCGGGAGGCAAGTGAGATAACCGGGAGGCAGGTATGAGCTCGCGGTCAACATATTGGGCGCGTTTAAAGGTATTTGACGCGGGCACAGATGGAGCGGTCATACCTCCTGCGGGCACCAATCCAGCGGTTAGGATCCCTCCGGTCTGGAGTAGGATGAAGCGGAGAGGAGCGCGGTCTTGACCTCAGGGGTCTATCTGTCCGCGGTCTTGACTCCGGCGGTCTAGGGAATGTCACGTCACTGGTTCCTTGGACCAGACCGAACATGGGCCGATCCAGCAGATTCGGGCTCGTCAATTCCATTCAATATCATTATTTTTTTGCTAATAATATTTTTTAAATATATAAAAAATAATTAAATAGATGTAAATTGATAAGTGAAATTCAATCAATTTAACTATAAAAAAACAAAACTATACTATTTGTTTTGGAAGGGAATATTAAAAAAAGAAAGAACCAAAAAGTTGGAAGAGCATAGAAGAAAGGGCTAGGCATCTTTCTCACGTGCGTGGCAAGCCTACCTAAATAAAGTAAACATGGAAATACTATTATTGGTTAAAAAAAGAAAAGGAAAAACTAAAACTGAAATCAAGCTCGAACAATGAGGGAGATTTTCATTTCCTTTATTCGCTCTTCACATCGGAAACATGAACATTTATGGATTGCTTTTCCCACTTCACTCCATCAACCTTATTTTATTAGGTTTAATATTATCTAACTTGAAAATAAATTAAGAAATTGAACATGAACAAATTAATAATTTCTGTGACAGATGCAAGAGAGCGACAACGTCAAGTTTTTGTCTAAATGAGGCGATCACGCCTATTTCAGGGGCGACCGTGCACTGACATTTGAACGAAGGGGGCGGTCACGCGTACAGAAGGGGTGATCGTGCCCTTAGGCGTTTTGGGCCTTGTTAGCGACATATTTTGTGCGGGACTAGAAAATTCTGCAGGATTAGTAATAGATAGTATAAATACATCCTATTCTCTAGCAGTCTTTTGTATGTAATTCCTATTTTGATATAGATTAATAATTCTATTTGTACTAATGGTTTTCTTGGTCTTTTATTTCTTTAGATTTAGGGTTTGGACAGTAGTTAATTCTTTTGATCAACAATTTGTGAATTAGATTATAGATTATATTCGGTGATTGCAATTTGATAATAATATTCTTGCCCTCTGCCCGTGGACGTTGCCAAGTTGATGAACCACGTATATCGTTGTGTTGTGTGATTGATTTATTTTCTGTCATCTAGGTAGATCTGTTATAACAAACTGATATTAGAGCCGGTCAGGTTGATAAAGGTTTAGAAATTTTCCGTTGCATGAGAATATAGGATCAGGAATCGATTCACCAGTTGAAAAGTTCAATGGGAAGAATAGTTTTTTCTCTTAAGCAAATCAAATGAAGGCCTTTTTGAGAGACAAGGGTTTGTAGGCTTTGATGGCTGTTGTAATCAGGAATCGTCAAGATTCAAACAAAGAAAGCGTGCGGTTTCCAAATGTGTTTTAGCTACTGCAACAACAGAGTTCGAAGAAGGCGATTGAGAATGAAAGCGACGGATTCGATCGCGTTAGATGATAGGACCCACTCTAAAATTATCAGGTGTTTATAGCGGATATTGTAGATACTGATTCCGGAGTGCTCTGTGGCTTGCATTAGAAGATATGTATCTGAAATGATCATTAACCAACAAGATGTATATAAAGCAGAAGTTGTATTCTCTCGAAATGATGGAAGGTAAACACATTAGGGATAACATAGATCGGTTTACATTTTTATTACTTAAATTGCGTAATATTGATGTTAAGGTTGAAGATGAGGATGCTGCTCTTATGTTGTTGGTCTCCTTACCACTGTTATATGAGGAATTTGTGGATTCCTGCATTAATGGTAAGAATACAGTTACTTTGTAAAAGGTTAAGAATAATCTCAATAACAGAGATCTCCGCCGCAAGGCGAGCGGTATATCTACAAAATCTCAGCCAGCAGGATTGGTTACAAAAAGCAATAGGGGCCAAGGTAGAAGAAACAATGGTTTTTCTAAAAGGGGTCCAAAACCTGTAGATATGAAAAGGGGCATTGAAAACGTGAATGTCCCAAGCTGAATAAGAGCGAGCAATTTGGGTCAACTGCAGCTATGGCAAATGACGGTGAGGAGGACTATGCTCTAGTAGCCGAAGAAGACAAAGGTATGAAAGATACTATGGATTCTTGATTCTGAGGCTTCTCATTACATGTGTTCGCGTAGATAATGGTTTGCAACGTACAAAGAGATAAAAGGGGTGATATTTATATTGCTAATGGTTATGTCTGCAAGGTAGTTGACATGGGTTGCATCAGGGTGCAAACTTCGGGTGGTAAGTTTTGTACGTTGAATAAGGTGAGACATGTTCCTGAAGTAACGAATAATCTGATATTGTTTAGTCGACTAGACAAGATAGGATACAATTTCTAAGGTAAAGGTGGAGCAATAAATGTCTTCAGGGGTTTGAACGTAATTCTGAAATCGGTAAAATAAGGTTCCTTGTACGTCTTCAGAAGTTTTATGTTTCTGGGCTCGGTGTCGAGCATCGTATTATAGAGGGTATGGTAGAGACACATCTAAATGAAGCATGTTACATGGCTTCGTGTGGGGTGGTTGACAAACAGGTAGAGCAGCAAGTTACTTAAGGTGGAGTTGAACTGGGCAAGCCATGGTTAGTAGGTCAACACACATAATTGGGAAGCGAAGAAGAAATCGAGGAAAAGGTACGTACTGTTGGGGATTCCACTGATATAGCCGCTTCATCTGTTTGGGTTGGCAAGATTCAATGTCGAATGGATTTGCCTAATTGCCAGTTGGGGCAATTTTGAGTGCCTAATGCAGTGGCACATCTGGGTATCTTAAAGACACATTGATGTACTCGGTGAAGCGGAGTTTGGGTGTCCAGAGGGATACATTTGGGTGTATTGAAGATACATTGATGAGCTCGGCGAAACACAATTTGGGTGTCTGGAATACACGTCTATTTGCTTGTAGAGGCAAAATTTTGGTGTACACATTTTAGATGTCCGGAGGACAAGTTTGGTGTTTGACGTAACACATATGAGGCAGAGGGGAGTTCTAGTTTTGTGATCGGGAAGTTAGATGTCAAGGAGGAGATTTGTTGGGTTTGATGTCATCTGACGTGGAACAAATTAGGGGATCGAACAATCAGTAATTCATGTGACAGATGCAAGGGGGTGATCGCGCCATGCAAGGGGAGCGGCCACGCCAAGTTTCTGCCTGAACGGGGCGATCACGCCCATTCCTGGGGCGATCGTGCACTGGCCTCTAAACAAAGGGGGCGGTTGTGCGCCTAGGAGGGGCTAAGGGCCTGATTAGCGACAGATTTTGTGTATGATTAAAAAATCCTGCAGGGTTAGGAGGCAGTATAAATACATCTTATTCCTTACTCTAGAGTTAGGGTTTTCTTACTCGTCTGTTTCTCTAGAGTTAGGGTTTGCACAATTGTGAATTCTTGTGATCAAGAATTCGTTAATTAAATTAAAGATTGTATTTGATGATTGACGGTTGATAATAATATTCTTGTCCTCTGCCCGTGTACGTAATCAAGTTGGTGAACCAAATATATCGTTCTCTTATGTGATTGATTTATTTTTTAAATTTTACATAAATTTGTTATAGCAAACCTCTACTCAATCTCTCTTCTCTTAGCTGCCCTTTTCTCTTTCTTAGCCAAAATCTAGGGAGAAACGCGTTTCTCCATAATTTATGGAGAAACGGGTTTGGCGTACCTTGCTCCCTGCGTCGTCTTCCCCACCTCAACCTCCATCACCGGCGACCTTCTTCTTCCCCAATTACCTTCTTCTCCGGCCAAACCTTCCCCTAATCTCCTCCCTAAACCGAGCTTCTTCTCTTCAAACCAATCGGCGACCCCTGTCCAAAACCTCACCGGTGACCGTTCCCTCAATTCTCCGGCCAAATCCACACCAGATCTCCCTCTATACCCGAACTGTGACAACCCAACCTTTCCAATCTCAATCGCCCAGAACCTAAGCCCGTTGAATTGTTGATTTGCTACAGCTTCACCAACAATCGTGCAAAACCGTATAGAGAGAGAGAGGAACGTTTAGTGTGAGAGAGTCTCCGTCTTTTGTTCCGTCTTTTGTTGTTTCTGGCTATCAAATATAATGCTTCTGGACATTAATTATAAAGCTTCTGGATATCAATAAAAAAGGTTTTGGGTTCCGGATATCAATTAAAAAGTTTACGGATATCAATTATAAAGCTTACGGATATCAATTATAAAGCTTACGGATATCCGTAACTCTTTGAAAGGATATCCAGAATCTTATGTAAGTGATATCCAGAATTTAAGAATTGGCTTCTGGATATAAGTTTTAAGGCTTCTGGATATCCATATTCAATGTTCTGGATATCCAGAACCTTGTGAAAGTGATATCCAGATCAGAAATTTTGGTTTTGGCCTTGAATTTGGTCCCAATATTTTTTCTGAATATCCATCCCAAAGCTTCTGGATATCAATCCTAAAGCTTCTGGATATCCAGAAACCCGTTTCTCCATAACTTATGGCGTTTCTCCCTAGATCTACTCCTTTTCTTATCAATCAAACTACTATCTCCGTCCTTAATATATAACAATATCTTTTTCTGTTGCTTTAAAGTAATTAGTAAAGTCTCAAAATGGAAAAGAAATATACCTGTCATACTCAAAACAAATAATTAATTCACTTTACCTCTCTTACTCCACTATATAAACTCACAACACATCATTATTTTCACATTTTCTCTTAATTCTTGTGTCAAATTGATACATTTATGCACATTACTATGGACGGAGAAAGTATATAATACTCTCTTAAACAAAGTATTGTAATTATTAAGTTTTATTAAAACTGGTGCAAAACTAAAAAGCGATAGTTATTGAGTTCCATTTGTTACCTTCAAAATAATAACCCAATTATTATTCGCTATCAAGTTTCTCTGTTCTACTTTATTTTTTCATACTAACATTAACGACATTTACTTTTCGAATCAACCGTGTCTAGTCAAATATTGTGGGACGAAGACGTATATGGTCAATTAAATCGAACTTGATTATAATATTATAAAAATCTAGTTATCTTCATTTAATATTAAAAATTATTATTAATAATATTATTAATGATAAATTAATAACAATTAGCAATACACTTGTGCGATGCACGATAATTAGAATCCAACCCTTAATCTATTATCGAGTAATCAACACGTACAAAACCAATCATGTGATTGCTTTAAATCTCAATACAATTTGATCTTTTCAATTTTGAATATGACATAAATTGTTTTTCCAAAATTTTTGAAAATGAATTGACATATTTGGACTTTGCTCCGGTTTATAATAATTTATTGGTTAAAAAATTACATTCATTAATTTTTTAAGAATGATGTTTCTCTTCTCAGAAAAAAATAATGTTGCTAGATTTTATTTTTTAAATAATGCTTTCTTCTCAAATAAAAATGTGCAAATATTTATTTCTCACTCGTTTCTAAAAAAATATTTTCTTTGAATGATATTTTTTTCTACATTTTTTTTTAAAGAAAATAAATTTTGCGAGTAAAAGTTACCTTCAATCCACAAACATATTAAAATACTCCATATCTTTTCTCAAAATACATACTTCATTCATCCGTCCGAGCTAAAGCTCCACATTTTATACAAAAAAGTGTTTAATTACAAGTTTCATCTTTTCTAAAATTGCAAAATTTTATTAATATTATATTATTCATACCACACTTGTCTCTCTAAAACACTTAAATCATATAACTCACTTGTCAATTTTACTAACTTTTTTCTCTCACATATTTAAATTGTGGACTACACTTGTCATACCAACTTACTTATTTCTCTCACGACCATTATTTTTCTTAATTTTTGTGTAAAATGAAATGCTGAATCTCTTGGTGGGACGAAGGGAGTATTTGCCTTAGTAAAATATGTAAAGATTAATTTTGCCTTTGATAGTGATATTTTTTTGGAGGAAAATAAAATATGTAAAGATTAATTTTGCCTTTGATAGTGATATTTTTTTGGAGGAAAAGTAAACTCTGATGTTATTATATACTCTATCTATCTGTCTCATTATAAATTACACAATTGCACGAGAATTAAAAAAAAAAATTTGTCGAATAGGTGTTGTAATTGTGAAAAATGAGGTACCATATAGAAATTAGGAAATTAAAAAAATAGTTTAGTGCGTAGACATCATCTTATTTTATAACTATAAATTCAAGATTCAAAATTACCCGACACCCCCTTAACATAGTGTTAATTTCATTTTGGGATGGAAGATGGGGTGACTATTATATTCGGCTTCACTTTAATCAAAGATTCTAGTCTCACCATTTTCACTTAAAATATTTTCCCCTACAGTCGCCGCACACAAATACACACAGCAGTCGAAGAGAGAGAGAGAGAGAGAGAGAGAGAGAGAGAATGGTGGGACTGTATATTAAACAAGAGCTTCTTCTAAGATCAAATGTTTGCATCTTAGATCAGATCGCAACCATTTCCCAAAGTCCGGAGAGAAGAACGAAAATAACTCTTCCTCTCTCAATTTTCACTCTATTGCTGTTCCTCTACCTCTTTTGATTGAGAGAATTCCGGTATGATTTGAACGGACTTGTGATCGGAATTCGAAGACGGCGCGGCGGCCATTGTAGCTTTGTACTTTGAAGAATGCAGCGGCCAATCCAGTTGGCTTGTTTCTATGATTCCTGACCTTTTTCAGGTAATTAATCAGCTCCTTTATATGCTCTAACTTGTGTTATTGAATCATATTTTGTGTTTTCTGCGGAATCGAGTTGATTATGAGGTGTTTGATGATTTGTCTCTATGTAACTGGGAGATTGACTGCGCTTTTGTGCCTGTGCAATTACAGTTAGTTGCTTCTGGATTACGAACCCTAAAGTGAGAATTTAAGGTTGAATAATGTTACAACCTGTTCTTAAAATCAGTGTCAATTTTAATAATTATAATATAAATAAAGTTGATTTTTAAATATTTTAATAATTAATATAAATACTAATCGTGATATAAACAATGTACAAATAAAACTCAATTTGTGAGCAGGTGCCGAAACTAGTCCATTATAATCGTTTGTTCTAAAAATAAATATCGTATTTTACTCATGCCAATATTTTTAAAAAATATTTCCACGCTAGTTTATAAGATTGATGAGTTGGTACTACGAAAAATTTAATAAAAATTACTTTTTATTTAAAATACAACGTTTAATTTGAAACAAAACAAAAGGAAAAGTGTGCATGGACTAGGGATTAGTACTTTAATTTTTTTGCTAAAATATAAACAATCATCTGAAGAAATCTACTTTCAATAATTTTGGATGAGGGAGGTATTATTAGAGTCCAACTAAAAGCAAAAAGGTTCACTATACAGAAAAAAAAAATTCTATAAGTTTGGGGTCTTTTTGTCTAATTTATTAATTAATCAATTAATTAATTTCTCTTTCCTTTTTTTTCTTTTTTCTTTTTCTTTTTCTTTTTCGTTCTTTTTTCAATCTATATTCCTTCCATCTCTGTCAATCAGTGAGTGGCCCGTATCTAGGATTTAGAGATAAAGATGGTGCAAAAAAAAATATAGGATCTGGCAAACTGTAATTCTTCGAAAGAAGATGAATGTAAAGTGTAAATATGCTGAAAGCTTAGATAAAAGTCCATCTCTGCGCCCATCAAGTAAGGCACATATCTAGGATTTAGAGGGAGGGTAGGCAAAAAAAAAATATAGGAGTGCAAATGTAATTTTCGAAAGAAAAGGGGTGCAAAGTGTAAATATGTGAAACTTAAATAAATTTTTTTATCTAACTTTCACATATTTACACTTTGCATCCCTCTTCTATCGAAAATT